>WOGZ01000180.1:0-69443 GCA_009733775.1 Alectoria sarmentosa
TATTATTATTATTATTATTATTATTATTATTATTATTATTATTATTATTATTATTTTTTATTTTAATAATTTATATACGTATTTATTAAAATTATAAATATAAAAAACTCTTTTACGACGAAATTATATTAAAGTAAAAGCTTTCATTTTTCTTTATTATTACGATTTTCAATATATAAACTTTATTATTATATTAAAAATAATAAAAGAATTTAAATAATTTAATAAATATCTCTTTTAAATCTCGAAAATCGAAAACTTTAATCGAAAACGAAAACGAGATTTTCAAATTTGTTCGCGAACTCTCGCCTCGATCTTATTTTAATATTAAAGAATTGAAAAAAGTTTAAACTTCGCTTTATTTCGTTTTATTATTTAACGTAGATTAATAATCGCGATAAAAGATTTTTATAATATAAAAATATTTTATTTTTTGTTTTTTAAATTTATAATTATGATATAATTATTAATAAATAAAAATTAAATAAATTATAATATAATATAAAATCGTAAAAAGTAATATATATTATAAATAATTATATAATATTAAATAGTTTTAATAAGTATTTTTTTTTATTTTAAAAAATCATTTTATCAAAAAATTTATATAAACGATAATTTAATTATATAAAAACGAAAATCTTTATTAAAAAACGCTAAATATCGAACAAAATTAAATAAATATATAATTTATAATAATATTTGAAAACTTAAATGTTTGTAACACAAATTAATATATTTATTTATTTTAAATATATATTTAAATTTTCAAATAATAGTTTTCATTAATATATATATATATATATAAATAAATAAACAATTTCTTTTTAAATTAAATAAATTATATTTATTTAATTTAAATAATAATTTAAATTATTATATTTTAATTTTTGAAATTAAAAATTATAATATTTAAAATAATTTTATGCTAATTATACGTGAATTAAAAACGCGAAAAAAGTTAATTAAATAAATTAAAACTTAAATTTACTTTATATCAAAAATATATAAAAATTATATACAATTTATTATTTAAATTTATAATTATGTGTTTAAGATTATAAAATAATTTTATTAAATTAAATTAGCGAAGAAATATTGTGAATAAGTTAATTAAAATAATAATATAACTTTTTAATTTTTAAATTATTTAAAAATAAGAAAACAATTTTTTTTTTAATAATTCAAAAATTAATTTAACTTTTATATTATTTTATATTTAATTCTTTTAAAAACTTAAAAAATGATAAAAGTTTTAAAAAAGTTATAATTTTAATATTTAATTTATTTAATTTATTTAAATCTTCGTTATAATAATTATATTATATAAACTTTTATAATAATTTTAATAATTTTAACGAAAATAAAAAATATAAAGAAAATAAATAAAATATTAAAAAATATTAAAAAATAAAAACTTTTACAAATTAAAAGATTAATAAAATCGAAAAGAAGATAATTAAGTTTTTTGATATCTTAGTCTTGCTATTTATAAAAAAATAAGATTGTTTGATATCATAATGTCGACTTGTTATATCAATTTCTTGGATTGTGGGCATACTGGAATCTGGAAGCCCTAACCCTACACTTCATATCCCCCGTCGGACCGTTTAGCCGATCTCAGCCCTATCGATATCCTATCGATAAGCCCTGCAACCCCAAGCTCCTTCCAAATCAACAACGCCCCCAACCCTCACCAGCCCCAATGACGCTCAACCCCACCCCCCAACCCCTGACCTTCCCCGCCCTCACCTTCGCCAAACTCGCCCCTGCCTCCTTCCTCTCCGCCCACCTCTCGAACCCCTCGGGCCCGACCCGACCCTCCGGCCGCACCCCAACCCAGACGCGAACTCCGACGTGCAACACGGGCAGTCTCACCCACGCGAACGGTAGCGCGGTCGTCAGATGTGGGGATACGGCTGCGGTGTGCGGGGTCAGAGGGGAGATTCTCAAGGTGGGGGATATTGCGGATTATGAGGCGAGGGAAGTGGATGGTGATGATGATGAGGGAGAAGGTGAAGGGGAAGGGGAAGGGGAAGGGGAAGGGGGAGAAGAGATGATGGAAGTACGGAGAAAGAAGAGGAGGCGAGAGGATACGGATGAGATGGCGCGATTGAATCTCTTGGTTCCGAATCTCGAACTCGCGACTGGCTGCTCTCCTGCGCATCTTCCTGGCGGTCCGCCCTCTGTGCTTGCGCAGACGCTCACGCAGCGCGTTGTGACTCTCTTGCACACGAGTGATATGATCGGTATGGAACCTCTGAGGATATGGTTCCAACCTTCCATCGAATCTACAAGTGCTACGCCTGGAGCCATGAGGATGGGCGGGGACATGGAAGAGATGGAAGCGCGAAAAGGAGAAGAAGGGGAGATGGCAAAAGCGGAGATCAAGGCCTTCTGGGTCCTCTACATCGACGTTCTCTTCATCTCGCTGGATGGGAATGCGTTCGATGCGGCATGGCTGGCTATACTGGCTGCGTTGAAGGATACGATTCTACCGCGGGCGTGGTGGGATGCGGACAGGGAGATGGTGCTCTGCTCGGATGACCCGTCGGAGGCGAGGGGATTGGAGATTGGGGCTATTCCTGTGCCGTTGAGTTTTGCGGTGTTTGAAGGGGATGGGCAGGGGGAGGGGGAGAGAACGAAAGAGAAAGGGAAGGAGAAGTGGGTTCTGGTCGATGTGGATGGGTTTGAGGAGGGGCTGTGTCGAGAGGAAGGGACGGTCGTTGTTGGAGAGAGGGGAAGGTTGGTTAGAATTGAGAAGAATGGGGGTGCAGGTGTGGGGATGAGGGAAATGAGGGGGCTGGTTGACTTGGCGGCGAAGAGGAGGGAAGAGTGGATGGCTGTGTTGGGGATGAGTTGAGAAAGGAAAAGTCATGTGTTTATCCTACTCCAAATGCATGCATAGCGTTGGAGTTCGAGCAGGTCTGCTGCAAAGTCGCCTTACATCATGTATCAGGCTATCTGAGAAGCTGGGTATCGAAGGCTAATTCACAGCCTGCCGTGTAGCTTATTCTGGATGCTCTAGTCAGTCTCCCTCGATACCGCCGAAAGGCGTCGAGTTACGGGCAGCGCAAAATTTTAGGTCCGTTTCCTCAATAGGTCTCTCCGAGCCCATCGTCGTCGCCATCTTCGACCTTCGTATTTGCACCATCACTATGCGCCAAGCGTGCTGACGGGGTTGCCTGCTCTGGAATCGATGGCTTTTTAGGTTTTGCTGGTGCCGTCTCGAGAAGGTTGACCGAGATGAAGATGAGCTCGCTCTTGCGATCTCTATCGAAAGCCCCCTTTGCTTTGTCTTCTTTGCGACCGCCATTGGTCGTCTGGCTGATCTTGGGCGCTTCCGATTCTTCACTGTCGGATTGAGCTTTCATGGACTCGCCATGACTTGGTTTGGAACTCTTAGGGTTCTCTGACAGGTCTTCGCCCGATCGGCTTTTCTCGGGAATCTTGGTCTGGCCGTTGGCGGCCTGGTCGCCGACCTCATCGTTCTGATGAATATCTTTCACCTCTTTAGAATCGTTCAAACTTCTCTGGACCGCGAAAAAGGCGCTTTTCCAGTTGACGCCTAGCCAACGGTTTGCTTTCCAAGCGCTGTCTTCTGTCTCCTTTCTACCTCGAGCTTCCGCTTCCTTTTCTTCTTCAGCTTCGTCGAATTGCCACAATGTTTTGATGTCGCCCTTGACAAGAGCAGTGCCCCATAAGGAACCCAGAACTCCAGGGACGAGGTACAGAAGAGCAGGTTGGGCCTGGCCGTAGATCTCCATGACGCCAATGGTGCATAGCATACCGAGGACATAACCTACGACGCTTGCGCGAAAGTACGTTTTGGGGAAGAAACCACCTTGGAATTGCTTCAATTTGACCATGTCTTCCTTCCGAGTCCAAAAGCGCTCACCCCAGCCACCCGTTGCAGGATGCCATGTTGGTTTTACGACCTCAGAGTCATCAGCCTCCTTGCTCGCGGGGGTATTTGCAGCGTTCGCATTGCTGTTCAAATTTTTGACGGCTCGCCGGGTTTGCTTGCGCAAGTAAAAGAGGTAGAGATCGAATCGCAATGCAAAGCCAATCATCATGCCGGGCAGAATAATGTCTCCCAGCCCAAGCATAGACAAGGCCTGTTTTGAGGGGTCTTCAGTAGGTCTCCTTGGCCTTGGGAAAACAAGCTTGGCTGGGATATCGAGCTGGGTAGCTACGGTCACCATGAGGGGCGTGAAAAAGACGAAGTATATATCGTAGACGAAAAGGGCAACCAGTATTAGCGTGCCTGTCCAGGACGTTGTTGGTGACATGATTTGGAGAGCACTGTAGGCGAAGCCGAAACCAAGGAGATTGGTCAGCCACCATGGCTTGCCTATGAGGTTGAAATAGAGCAGAGCCACGACGGCGAGGAAGAGGCTAGTGACGTCCTGAGGACCTACCTTGAACTGGGCTTCCACGGTCTGGTGGACGTAGACGCGTACGTCAAGCTGGTGGGACGATAGCTTCCGGAGGGTCCACATAGCGTTGGTGTTTTTAGATGGCATCGGTAGAGCGGAAGACGGTTTAGATACTGGCGAGTCTCGCTCTACTGAAGGCGACGATGTAAGCCTGAATCTTCGCTGCTTGATATCGATCTCTAAGGTATTGCCGTCGATGTCGTGAGTTTTGGGGAAAAAGAACGATGAGATGAGACCCATGATGTCCTTGATCATTCGAGCCAAAGACCAGACTCCGAAGCCAGCGAAATACCAGTTCAAGATTTTGTTCAACCAGGCTGGATCTTCGAGCCAAATGATGAGAAAGTAGAGGCTTGTAAGACTGAGGGCAGCGAACAAAGGCAAAAGGAGGGCGTCAATAGGGCCGAGACCCTCCATCATTTGCTCTTGCTCCTCGGGTTCGTCATGTTGACCATTCTGCTTCTTGGTCTTATTTGATGGTTTGGCTGCTGATGATGGGCGTGAAAGCGAAGCATGGGCACCGGCGTAAATAGGAAGGAGAGCAGAGATGAGAAGATGGAGGTAGACTGGTAGATCTGGATAGCCTACAACCGCACGATAGCCCACGGCTTGGAGGAGTTTTGCGAACTGATCCATGATAGGTGGCATTGCTCGAGTTGTAATATTACAGCATCCCCAAAAGGCGTAACACTGGCTTTTGCCTTAGAATGATAGACGAAAGTTCTGCTGGGATGAGAGCGCAAGAAGAGAGATCCTCATACTTGAACCTTTAGAGAGCAGCGGCATGTTGCAGGTGATGAAACCTGGCTTGTTTGTCCGCGACTTGTTCAAAGTCCCCAAAAGCGGTAATTTAACGCGCTTACGCTAGGCCCAATGGAGACGTAGAGCGGAGCTAGACTAGGATGCTAATTGTTGCTAGATTCAGTGACTGTTGATCTTTTCAAAAAGGTTTGCTTCGACCGCGTCTGTGATCGCATATGCTCCCAACTTCGGAACGATAAGTCTCCCTACCTGATATGGTTGGTTACTCAAATTGCACAAGAGTCCACAGTCTTCACATACTGTACCATGGCATTAATCCGTTAATTCTCTTTCTCGGCCCTTTTATACGAGTCTGCAACTGACATGGAAGCATCTCGTTGCACATGTTGGTCGTTGCACGTGTTCAGATTGTGACTACTTCATTCTACCAGCCCCACACTACGCATTCGCTGGTCGCCATTGTTTTTCTGTGCGGCAATGATATCGCTACTACTTCTTCTCATCCTCTTCCATAATCTTTTCCACTTCAGTCTTGAAATTGCTCTTGAAGTCCTGGTCCGTCTTGAGGGGCTTCCAACCCAGACTCCGACTAAGCTCTGGCTCTGTCAAAGAACTTTAGGCAGAGATCAGCTACCAAGTTTGAATTCTTGAGGAGACCGAGCACACTTACTTCGAAGCAAAAGCCAGCTCGGCAAGCAAAGCATTCCCACCGGCCAACCTCTCCGCTGCTTCTTCGAGACTGATACTCTTCACTTTCTCTGTCTTGCTAATGCCAAGCGTGAACAGTGCATCAGCTATCCCTTGTGATACCTCGAGCCACGTAAACCGTCCGTTCGCAGAGAAGTAGATTCCTTTCTCGCCACTCGGCAGATCCTCCCCAGCAAAAAGCTTCTGCACAACAGTTTCATACAGTTTTGCTAAATCACCCACATGCACATGGTTCCAGCTCGCCTTCCCGTCAGCGATGACTTCAGCCTGCTTCGTCTTAAGCGCCGCTTTGATCATCGCTGGGATTTGGATGGACTGCTGATTGAAATGACCGGTACCAATGCCATAGATCAAGGGAGACATGATGATGTAAGTCTTCACGCCGACTCTCAAGCCAGTCTCAATTACCGTGAGGTCAGTCTGTCGCTGAAAATATGGCTGTTTCTCGTTGCGCATCTTCTCGTACGAGTAGATGTCTTCTTTGTCGGAGAAGACGTGATCTTCAATATATTTGCCCGTGATGGGTTGATCGCCTAGATTGGACGTGCCTGACGTCTTGTTAATGCGATGTCAGTCTAGCCTTTTCTTGTTGACCGAGCTGTACGTACGTGGATATAGTACACATCGTTCCCAGTGCTTCTCTTCCTCTTCCCCAACCCCAAGATCAAAGCTTTTGCCGATCCTTCATGGTAGCCTGAGGCTGTATGGATGACCACTGGAACACACTTTTAGTCATATGGTTCGAGCTCTAGAAATCGTAAAGCTGCATACTGTCATAGCCACTTGCAACCTTCTCAATCTCATCGCTCGCATCAAGGTCACTGAACAGCTCCGCTTTTACTCCTTTGTCGGATAAGACTTCAGCTTTGACGTTTCCTCGGACTAAGCCCGAGATGCTTGATTTCCTTATAGAATCGTGTTGGGATTTGACGAGATCGGATAGGATAGTGCCACCACTATGATGAAGAGTCTGGTGATCAGCGCCTTTTAAGTGAGGGTTGATATTCTTATCACATACATATACCCAGTCGCACCTGTCACGAGGATGTTGAAAGACGCCATGCTGATGACTAGGAGATGTCCGTAGGGTGCTGATGGGCGGAATGAGCAACCCTTTAGTGTGATGAGATTGACTTCGACGGTCTTACTAAACAGGAAAGCTTTCTTGCTTTCAACAACGATTGAAATATTTTTGAGAATCTCTTCCTTTTCTAGTGGATCGGAAAATGTGAAAGATTGGTAATCGCCTTTCGCTCCGCCGTGACGCAATCCCACATCCGACCTTCTCGGCTCCTCTCGGCTTGGATCATCCACTCAAGTACCCACTACCAACACCTCAGGACAAGCTATCAAAAGTTGCAAGAATCGGTAATGGGGGGCTCAGTTTGTTTAGCGAATTGGATGGTGACTAGAAGAATCGCTCGGTCGCAACATCCGAGGCAGGAGTCCCTTTAGCAAACCTTCGTGTCCAGGTGGAGCTATACACTTCTTGATTGTGACTTGGAAAGACGTTAATAGCGGGAAAGCCATGGGAAGATCGGCAAAGCAGAAGAATGGCGATATCATTACGGTTCCTATCGCTACCCACCCCCTTCATCGAAATTACGCCTGACGAAAGGCAATTTGATCGGACAAAACCCTACGTACCCCTTCGATTTGCAGAGACTCTCGCTGGTTATAGGACAAACTTTCCCGGACGTCTTCTTACCACCTTGATCACGTCGAACGATTCCGATTCGCTCAAGATCTAGGTCTTGGATGTTTGTATCATTGTTTCAGCGCGTCGCGTGATCCTAGAAATAATACAGAATCGTCTCACCACCCTACTGCATGCGGGTGTAATACCTCTATACATTTTCCGTCGTCCGCGCAATGCCGTGGCTCGCCTGCGGGCTATCTTGTTGGCCTCCTGGTGTAGCTATAGCCCCATCTGAAGGACCCATCAGCAGCACTCTGGCCCCATTCATGAGCCATCTGTATAGAGGCCACATAGCCACAACCACAACCACGCCAAGTCTAGAATCGTGCTCATTGATGCTTGGCTAGGTCGAATATTGCTTTTATTCGCTCAGACTCGGAAGACTTACCACTTTTGAATTTTTGTAGGCGAGCTCTGCACGAGTAGATGAGATTTGGTAGGACCAAGGGGTCTACCTTTGGCACGCGCAATAGCAGGTGCGTGAAGAGCGAGTGGTGGGTCTATGGATTACCCAAGGTATGTCAACTCAGAAACACCCAGTGCGAATGAGGCAGCGGGTTTCTCCAATCGTCTGTGAAGATGTTCTTTACGGCGACAAGATATGGGAGCAAGGACCCAAAATATATACGCAGGGAAATCAGATGTTGCATTTGAAAGTAGTGCATCTCAGTGGGTCTCCTCTCAATCCTTCTTCCGCCTAGAACCTACGCAAATTCCAAGTGCGCAAGTTACCTCAAAATCAACAACTTTGCGCCACTGCGAACTTCACAATAGACCCACAACAGTGTTATACCGTACACATATCCTCGTGGTGTTCTTACAAATACTTCTCGTCAAAGTCCGTCACAAGTTGTAAGGACGGGAAGCGCGAGGTGGAGAGGGAAATGGGGTGGTAGACTGATGAGGAAGGAGGGGTTTGGGAAAAGCCGAGCTGAACTTGAAGACAGGATTCTTCTCAAGGGATCGCTGAACTGCATTAAATTGACTATAGCGATTGTCTGCGAGTGGAGATCAAGGGCTCTGCGAACAGAGTCAAACGTGACCAACTAATTGTGGGAGCAAGACTGAATCTCTCATCATGCAAAAGCTTCGAAACCTTTTCAGCTATGGCAAATGCAGCCAGACTGTACGCTTGGACAAAACAATCGATACTGAAGGCCAATTATCCTTCAGTTGTTCATTAAGTCTGCACATGGCTTATGGGTTCTTCACCTGTACGCTTTGGTCTTCAGACTTCGTCCACGGAATTTGAGAGGACATCCGAGGGTTCCATGATCGGAATACCTAGCTCTCAAGACTTAGACAGAACTCCGTCATGCGTCACCCGCGCCCTCGCGCCTCGCGCCATCACTCGAGACGGTCTGATGGGATTTAATATTTGAGTTTCCGGAGACCTTCCGATTGGTACTTTTCATGTTGATCATAAGTTGTAGCGTCCCTCTGCACACCATGACGAGGCGATGTATTTGCAGGGTTTTTGGAACAACGGGCAAGAATCTGTTAAAAGACGGCGGGCTTCTCTAGCACAGCCTTCCCTTTCCCCTTCCCCTTCCCCTTCCCCTTTCCCTTGCCTCGATTGCGTTTCTGACGCTTATAAAATTCAAAGTACCGAAACCTCCACCGTCAACACCGGCTCACCCCCAGCTTCCCCGCCTCCAACTCGAGCAATTGGATCTACCTCTGGGAACTCCGAACTTCCCTTTGCCCGGGCATCTCGGAATCTCGGTATACCTCTACGTCCAATCGTGCCAGAAAGGTACCATTCTCCATATACCGCACCCTTGAAGTTTCTTGGAAAACCTGCCTGCAGGCGCGCAGAATGGCCGGCTCCAGACCATACTTAGTCCCGAATCTCCTCGTGGCGCCGATCGCGAGTCCTATTTATGCAGGGCCAGACTTAGTAGGCCTTCGTATACTCTGTCACGAAGCTTTGTGGGAAGAGCCATGAATCTGGAAGGTGGGGTTGTTTGGTGGTCGCTGCGGTCGTTTGAGGGTGGAAGCTGGAGGAGGGCAGTCTTTGTAAGATGGCGGCTTGGTTTCATGGTGTGCGTATGTGTTCATCTGGCGCGGCCGAAAGGTTGTCCGTACTTGATACGTTTTTGGTATCTGATACGTCTGTGTGAGCTATCTTGAAGTGCAGAAGTCCAGCAGGAAAGATTTTGGAAGTCAGAGTAGAGACTGAAAATAGTCTTTGAGAAGATCGTGGTTCAATTTTGGACATGCGAAGATAGGTGTCAAGAAGATCCAGAGGAGAAGATAGAAAGAATTGGGGCCATAGGCCCGGAGTAGAGCGTATTGGGATATTACTGGGAAGGTAACAACGCCACATATGGGCTCTCAGATAGAAGAGGGTAAAAGTCTAGGCATAAGTCAAGAAGAGATGTCAGTCTGCATGTAGAATCAGCGCCATTAGTCATTTCCGCCACCAGGCCAAAGTAGATACGCCAGAAACATGTGAGCTTTCGAGAGGGATATGCTCATTGTATTCCTTGGTGCTTTGTCTGCTCTCTTGGTATTAATCCATGGGTATCTCTACCTTCTAACTCTCCGGCTTCACCTTCATCATCCACCATCCCACTTCCGGCTGCAGCGTATCCTTTCCCACACTTCCATCCGCCGTTTGCTCTCCACTGCTCGAAACCCCGATTCCGACCGAACCCGCTATCATTCTCGCCATGTACTCGTCGCCATTATCGTTCACCTTTACGGGCACAGCGGACCACCCGAGCGGGATGTTAGTTGTATCGATGGAATGGTACCGTACCCCATCCAAAGATAGTTCACCGGCACCGTGATACAGGCTCCGACCTTCATCTCCCCAGAAACAGAATGCTGTAATCCAGCCGGAAAGTTCGGAAGAACCACTGCCTGCACGAGTGCTCTTCGCCATTTTCTGCCAAAAGTCCTTGTTATCCTCAGATGCCGGGTCATCGAATGCGGTAACGAATCGAGAAATGACCGGTTCGAGGAGCTTGTACCATTCTTCCACTTCCTTTCCGAAAGTCGGTAATTTGTTGATCCGCGCCATGATCTTCTGCCAATCGGCTTTCTCGCCCTCTAGCGTCACGGATGGGATGCCACAGAGAAAGCTCGCCTTATACGAGAAATAACGCTGTAGCGTACTCATCATAATGATGGAGCAGACGACTGTATCCGTGGCTGTGGTTGTTGAGAAGTCAGGGATGATCCACGTCCGCAACTCTGGATCCGTCACATTCTCGTCAATGAGCTTTCCGATCTCCAAAGGGAATTTGGCCCAGTCGTAGGTCGCCGCAGTCCCATTTGCGCAAATCTCAAGTTCCTTCTGTTCGTCATGGGCGACGAAGTGGTGGCGTAGCTCTTCGGCCTGAGCGTTTACGTGGACGTTGAATTGCGTTAGGATAGCTAGCCAGACGTCGTCGGGTCGGATTATGAGGTTGTGGTGACGGTTGTAGGCGTCGATGGCAGCACGGATGAAGCCGTTATCTGATGCCTTAACGGTGCAATTTGCCAAATCTGAGTCCGAAAAAGAGGACTGGATGATACGTTCGCAATTCTCGTGCTCTTTGAAGCTACATTTTTGTAACAAATCTTCAGGAGATTCTGCAAAGGACCTAGACCACGTTGGGAGCTGGGAGGCCTTGTGGGTTGCGGGGTGAAATGTGATGGGCATATCGACGGTGGTCAGTAGTAGTTGAAGGTGGCCATTTATGTGGGGAGCGCCAAGCCGCGCTAGGTCCGATCAGGCCACCGCTGTGAGATATCACAAGTGGGTCATAAGTCATTGTAATCGGCGCATATATGCGATATGCGATATGCGATAGCCAACGGTCATGCTATATGGCGTATGTCGCCCCCTTTCAGCAGGTCTTCTTTCTTCTTCATTGTTTTCTGATTCCGAAGGAGACATGCAGGTCAAAACGCTTACCGCTTTCCACACTTGAAGCGATCATAATTCGATCCATCATCGCCATCTATAGTTACTCAAGAGCTGATGCTATGCGAAGGTTTATAGGCCAAGATCTCGAACATGTGTCTGTGATTAGTTGACATGCCCAAGAGGGTAGGAAGTATACAAGCAAGAGATCCTTCTAGCTGTATCGCTAGATTAGCTTCCTCGTATCCCTACAAGCCTGCATTTGTTGTTGGCCTTCAAAATTGATTCTCCTGGGTGTTTCGTCTCTGGGTCTTAAGTGGTAAGTTAGAATGATGGGTCAATATGAGGCAGTGGTACGAGCGTATTTGGTATTTCCGACTTCCAAAACTGCTTGTATCGGCTGATGGCGAGCAATGGGTATTTCTCATAAAGAAGTGCAATTGCTGTAACTGACCCTCGTACCTCTTTCTCCTCATCCGACGCATGGCTCATAAAGTTTGGCATCCTCAGATGCTCAAGACGTGCTCGATACAAGAGTCGCGGAGAGTTTTGACGGTTTAGAGTAGCACTTGTAGAAGTGTTTCTTGACTGGAGATCTGTCAATGGGTACTTTGTTCCTGAGTGTTGCCTTACATAGACAGGGTTAGGGAGGCAGGGTAAGCAGACTTCCTTTCAAGAATTGGTCGCGGGTCCGGTGGAGTAAATTTCGTGGTGCTGTGCAAAGTTTTTGACAACGTCTCGAATTCATTACACTTTACGGAGAGTCCTTTCTCATCACCATCGTCGGACTTCGACCATCGTTGCCATATAAGAATTATCATACATACTCTTATCTACTTGTACCATTCTCGCATCCAAATGAGCAGCTCAGAGACAGCCGGTGGTGCGACCGGCAAGGGCATGGGATCTTGTCCATCAAATGTGCTGATTGAACTAGTGGGAATCACTTGAGACACCCGTGGACGAAATGTAACGAAGCACGAGGCACGCTCGAAATTGCCCTAAGATTGTTTGACACAAATTTTGAGCTTCATTGGGAATTGGACGACTTTGACAGCAAAAGATGTTGGAATCAGCCAATAGAAGGCCAGTATTATTACACTATGCAGTTCACATACAGGTGCTACTACCCCTCTAGTATTAATGATCACATAGTCAGAGCATACGTGTGTTAAGGTACTAGTGTCCTTTTGCCACAGGCTTCACATAGTCTATCTAGCCTGCCAGTGCAAACACTCTTTCATAGAACATAACAAGACAAGCAGTTCTACATGCGTATGAGGCCACTGAATGCACTCAACTCAATAGTTCATGGGCTTGGATTTCCTTATCCGTGGTCTCCACATCTTCAACTAGGAACAGACACCTATCGTAGCGGACATTCAAGATGGTCACTACGCAAGCGCTCAACGTGCACGCTGCTGCATTGACACAGATCTGGAATTTCCCAAAGCTTCAAGGGCAGGAAAACTACCAGTCATGGTCAAAGAAGATGAAGAGTGCTCTCAAGTACTGTGGTTTATGGGACATTGTCGAACAAGGATCAGCAATGTTTTCAAATGACCTACCAGAAAATCCGGTGCCTACCAACGAGCACCTACTAGCCGACCGAGCAGAAACGAAGGTCTGGAAGGAACGTAACAACCAGGCAGCGGCACTGATCTACTCGATGTGCGAGGACGGACCAGCCGAATCGATAGAAGACGAAGAAGCGGCCATGAATAGATGGATCAGACTTCAGACGGACTACACGGACACCGGATTCGTTCTTCGCTTCACCAAACTGCAGGAACTTTGGAACACCACCTTGTACAGCAGCAATAGCTCAGTCGAGAGTTACATCGCCAATTTACGCGCAAAATCCGAGGATCTTCGAACGTATGGGGGCTCCAATTGACAGCTGGATACTTGTTGCCATGTTGTTGAACAATTTAGGCGGAGAGTACAAGGATTTCGTACACGGTCTTGTCAGACAACTCGATGGCATGCCAGACTTTGACAAAATTGTCACCCTTCTTCATAGAACATAGCAAGACAAGTAGTTCTCCATGCATATGAGACCACTGAATACACTCATTACTCATTAAAAGAGCATAAATTCGGCGTCATGCAAGTGAGGCTGAATTTGATGAATGCTGCATCAACGTTGGACGAATGCTAGCAGCGCACACGGGCCTCGAAGAGTTGTTCAGTGATCTCAGTCGACTCGGTCGGGACTCTGGTGATTACAGGCTTTGCGCCGCCACCTGGTACTCCAAATTTGGCGTGATCTTTCGCGAGAAAGGACATCTAAAGGCGGTCGCGTACAAGCCGATGAAGCGGTTGATGCGCTCGAAGATTCGGTGAAAGGCAGTGAGGACCCGGACCACGTCATGGTGGCACTGAATATCAAATACACACCGAAGGCCTTCAGACACAGGATCACAAACGATTTGTCCGATGAGGAATCCGAAAGCATCGTCAGAGGGTCCAGAGGCACGAATGAAGAGATGCAGTCTCTGTTTCCGGCCCCTTCGCCAGCCCTGCCGATAAAGAAAGACCTTCCTTATGGAGCCGGTATTGTGATGGAGTTTTCAGATCAAGATGGCCCCCCCCCAGGAGCATATAGCCCGATCGTGGATTTTGTCAAACCTAGGTTCACAAGATGAGGCAACTCCAATCGTTTGGCTCTCTCGTCCGGTAGATGTGATGTATCAAGGTTTTGGGGGTTCTCGGCCTCCTCCCAGCCATCTTGCTGTGTAGCCACCTAACCAGTATGGTGCATGAGGCATGCTCCAGGGGAGCCTGGGGAAGACAATTCATCCATTCTACACATCACATGCCTGAATTTTGACATATTGTCCTGGTCCTAGCGGGACCATCTTATCGGCTTTCGTCTCTGGTGAACGTTGCGTAGCCCGCAGCGCTGAGAAGCTGAGAAGTCACTTCTATATATGTCCATGGACGATTCACCCATACATCCGCGTATTATTACCGGAGTTTAGGACGCTTGCATTCCACTTGCCAAACGTAAAACCTCTTTTTGGCAGCGTCCAACCGTCGAAGTCCAAGAAGCGCACGGCATCTGATCCTATTGTATTCAAGGCATTCCTTTTCCTAAGCCCCAGCTCACCCACCCCCATCTCTCGCCTTCTCCATCACCTCCCTTTCCGCCTCCCGCTCTACACCGTCCCAGCTCTCCTCTCCTTTTCTTTTCCATCTCCCACCAGCATCTACCCAATCTCCCACCCCAACCCTCCTCCTCAAAATCCTCGCCCCACTCGGCCTCAGTTTCCTATAATACCCCTCCACCATCTCCCCTTCCACCTCAAACCCCCTCTTCATATACCACTCCAACGCCTCCTCGTTCGCCTCCCATACATGTGCATAAATTTCTTTGACATTTACATTCTGACAAGGATAGTAGGTGAGAGCTGCAGAGATGATAGCGTCAAGGAGGGCAGTGGCGATGCCGAGGGACCGGTAGGGGGAGAGGATGGCGAGGGTTTGGATGTACAGGTTGTGGGGTTGCTGCTGTGGTGGTAGCGGGGATAGGAGAGATGTTGAAATGGTAGATGGTGGACAAGGCAGGGGTTCGAGGCGGCATTGTATGCCTCCTATAACTTTGGCTTCTGGCTCGGTAGTCGCAGGTCCAGATGAAGGCGCCTCGTCATTGAGGGAGTCCAATTTCCGCTTCCCAGGTCGCGGTGTTTCATGCCATAGAGCGCAGAGGGCGAGGGATGAGGGCGTAGGGTTGGCAATGGAATCTTTATAAAATTTGTCCGGGTAGCGTATTGGGAGTAAGAGGGTTATGAGCCTGCGGTAGGCGGGGATGGTTGAGGCGGTGATGGGAGTGATGGAGAGCTCTGGGGGAAGCAGCTTCTGAGGATTATGGTTGGTTTCTGGCTTTGCGAAGGTGTGGAGGGGGAAGCGATGGAGTGCCCATCTTTGTTGCGGGGATCTGGCTTCGGGGAGCGATCGCATCTTATGTAAGGGGAACTTGGTGTATTGTAGGGGGGTTTAGGCTTGCTATAAAAGTCTCGATATTTTTAAATAAATGATAAACATTGGGAAAAGTTTCAGCGCGCTTGGCGCGCCTACAGCCAAATGTCTTGGCACGGCGACAGATTCTGGGCACAAGACCATACTCTTGCTTCGTCGCTATTTAGAGGAAACAGATAGGCTAAAAGGAGGACATCTAAACCTATTTCTAGCGTTTGCGGTCAAATTTCAACCCTATCGAAGATGATGCTGGGCTTGGGCAGTGCAAGAATTTGTTGAAGGTTGATGCTAGCTCTGATGTTATCGCCTTTTGAAGTAACGCATTTTAGATGGATTTCCAGGGCGTCAAGTTCTTTGTCACATTCAGGGTTGAGGGTCACTGGGTCTTGTTATCGTGGCGTCCAATACACTATGTTCATCCCGAGATCCTGAAAAAAAAAAATCTGCTTCTTCGTTCAGACCATTTAAAGGATCTATGCAATTTCGGAAGTTGCGCCTTCAATCCGCATCAGTATCTGACATCAGAGATGCTGGGGCGTCGATGGCCAAGACTCGTACTGGTCTATCAATTTTCCCAAAGACGAAGGGTGTGGAGTCGCCATCATCGAGGATCAAGCAAACAGAGTGTGTGGCTTGAAGTTGCAGGAAACGAAGTCAGATACGAAAGACACGAGGCGTAAATGCGCTGCAACCGCGCGCCAATCATGCGTTGAGCGGCGGCCGGCGAGCTGGCACTTCAAGGCTAAAGCAGATCCCAACTCAATATCAAAAGGGGTTTTCAACAGAGATTATGGGTCCTGAGAGCAATCACTTCAGTGGATTTTGGGTGATTTCGGATCAAGAACTGGGTGGAAATGTAACGCTCCTACCTCCAAAGCTAAGTAATGGAATTAGAATGAACGAGGAGTTGCGGGTACGCAAACCTGATTCAAACGCACGGATGTTGTTTTGAGCACCGTGGGGAGTGGACATTGCAGCAGTCAAAGCCACCGCTTCGGTGCGCCTACGAATTGCCCGGAAGGTCAATCTGTGTCCGAGGCTTTGGAGAGCAGATTTTGATGATCGTTGCTCCTTGCATTCTTTTGCGATGGAAAGGTAGTCAACGGAAAAGTCTGAGGAAAGAAGTTGGCCAACAAGGGTTCGGAGAAGTAGCGGAGCGGGATCGGCTAACCTTGCCACGCGCTAAAAGCTACCGAGGCTCGGAGACAGCGGCTCGGGGGTGGAGAGCAACGAGCAGGTGTGAGCAACGACCGGCTTGATCATAACTTTTCTTAGTAATAAAATGTCTCTCACACGAACAGTGATACCAAATCTTGACTGAAAACCCGAGCGCATATCTTGTAGCTGTTGAGCTACTATCTAGCGTTCAGGTCTCGTCCCTCAAGTACCTAGTGCAAGGGTTTTTTTCCCACCCCGGGCAATAAAACCACCACAATCTTTGGAGTCTGACGCCATTTGCTTTTACGCTTATCCTGGAAAATCGCGCATTGGATCGCTTGGATCTCTAGATGTACGTTTAGGCTTACGAGAGCCCGGCCGTTTTTTGCAGAGAGGGGTGGATTGAAGGAGCATCATATTCCAGCCACCTTCCTGTTCTGGACTACTGAATTCTGACTGGGAACTTGGAGGCACGCCTTGCCGGAATGGTAAGGCGGTAGGACACCGTCCCCTGCGGACAGATGACAGATGATGTGGACATGCCCACAATATGGGAATGTACAGAGCTGGTCCGAGTCCCCGATAACGTCCGTTAATCCGATAATCGTGGCAGGCCCACACAATACGCTCATACCTCTGGAGAACGGGGCGGGCGAAAGGGGACTCGCCACGATTATACCACGATTCGACCACGACTTATCCTTCATTTTTTCTCCCGAGCATAGATTGTTATCCACTGCAGGCTGCAGGCAGCTTCCTAAATTGTGCAGGAATTCCCATTATGCAAGAGCTGCGGGGTCTTGGCGTTTCTTCTTAAAGAGGATTCGATTCCTTCGTTTTGACATCCTTTTTTCTTTGTAATCGTCCATCCTATCTCTCTATTGTTACCACTTTTGGGGTGGCTGTTACTCTCGTTACTTCATAGCATGTTCTCAAATCCCGTTCTTCCGGCGGTGAGCCTATGGCTCTCGCTCGCTCTTCCCACGTTAGCCGCCGTACTTGAGCAACTAGCCACAGTCCCTACTGGATGGACGCAAGTCGGGGCTCCCGCTGGAGATGAGACCATGATCTTGCAGATTGCCTTGGCGCAACAAAATCTGGACCAATTAGACGCGAAGATCCTGGCTGTCTCTACCCCTGGCAGTGCTTCGTACGGTCAATACATGGACGGCGATGCTGTCGCTGCTATGCTTGCGCCATCAGCTGATGCGAGTCCCGCTGTCATGGCATGGCTGAAAGGGGCCGGTGTTACCAACGCATACAGTGATGGCGCAAATGTAAATTTCTCGACCACCGTCTCCACCGCGAATAGTCTTCTCAGTACCACATTCAATTACTATGAGAACGCCGGCATTCAGAAGCTGCGAACGACAGGGTACTCCATCCCGGACGATCTCATGGCTCATATCGATCTCATCACGCCTACAACATATTTCGGAAAAACAGTACCTCAGATTCCAGCACCTAGAATGGATCACCGAGTGAGGCCAATTATGACCCGCCAATGGAATGGCACCAACAGTACCACCAATGGTACTATCGATGCTAGCTGCTTCACTTTGATCACGCCAACTTGTCTCAAAGAGATATACAACATCCACTACACGCCGGACCCTAAATCAGGAAGCGATATCGCCTTTGGAAGTTTCCTGAATCAATCTGCTCGTACCCAAGATCTTTCTCTCTTCCAAACAGCTCAAGGCATTCCTCAGCAAGGATTCTCTGTTCAGCTCATCAACGGAGGTATCAATGATCAAGCTATCGACGACAACCATGGAGAAGCCGACCTTGATGTCGAGTACATAAGTGGCATCAGCCACCCGCTTCCAATTATCAGCTATATCACTGGAGGCTCGCCGTTAGTTTCCCAACAGACGCTTTTCAGGATCTGCACTAGAATGCTGATGTTTATCTAGACCTTTCATTCCGAATCTGGATGAGCCAACTGCTGCAGACAACGAAAATGAGCCGTATCTCAATTACTATCAGTATCTTCTTTCACAACCGAACAGCGCGTTGCCACATGTTATTACCAATTCCTACGGAGACGACGAACAGGTAAATAATTTATCTTTGATTTACCGAAAATCTGTTGGTTGACTAACGATCCCGCAGACTGTGCCAGAGAAATACGCCAAGCGAGTTTGCCGCATGATCGGCCAGCTAGGATTAAGAGGCATCTCTGTTCTTGAATCTGCAGGCGATACAGGTACGTGTACCTTCTGTCGCGATGCCATTCTATCATACTCCTGACCAAGACGTTCCACTAAATGCACCCCGTAGGCGTCGGTGCACCCTGCCAATCCAACGACGGCAAAATGACACCACAATTCACGCCTCAGTTTCCAGGCACATGTCCCTACATCACCGCAGTTGGCGGCACTCAATCTATCAGCCCCGAGATTGCCTGGGTCGCTGGCTCCGGAGGCTTCAGCAACTACTTCAGTCGCCCTGGGTACCAAGCGGATGCGGTATCCACCTACCTAAATGACCACATCAGCCCAGCTACCAAGGAGTACTTCAGTGCTTTCACCAACTTCGCCAACCGTGGATTCCCGGATGTTTCCGCGCACAGCTTGACCCCTGAGTACGTCCTCTTTGCTTGCTTTCTTCCCCCCAAGATCTTCCTCTCGCAACTAGCAAATTCTCCGCATGCGTTCTCCGCTTACTATGATGCCATCACAGCTACGCGGTAATAGTAAACGACAAAGCCGGTCTCTCAGGCGGCACCTCCGCCGCAGCTCCCGTCTTCTCCTCTGTAATCGCACTCCTAAACGACGCACGCTTCAAAGCTGGAAAGCCGGCCCTTGGTTTCCTTAATCCATGGCGTATGTACCTCCCCATCACATTCCCGCTCTCATCCAATCAAAGCACCAAGAGAGTACTGACTTTAGGTCGCAGTCTACGCGATCGGCTTCACCGGTCTCACAGATATCACCGGCGGCCAAAGCGTTGGCTGCAACGGCATCAACGGCCAAACAGGAGCGCCGGTCCCAGGCGGTAGTATAATCCCGTTTGCAAGCTGGAACGCGACTCAAGGGTGGGATCCGGTTACAGGGCTAGGGGTGCCGAATTTTGAGAAATTGCTGGCTCTGGCGCTAAAATTATAGGTGGGTAGAGTGCTCAGTACCGGATGGTTCGTTGGTGCTGGGTGCTATGGTGCCAATTGTAGGGGGCATGTTTTGGACTGGGTATATATATATATATGTGTGTGTGATGCACCGTTTGCCCGGATAGGGATGTATAGACAGGCCTGTTTTGAGCATTTCAACAAGAGGAAAAGCACTATTTATTGCATACGTACCAGCGAACCGGTTTGGCGTCTTAATATAAACATAATCATACCACGCGTTTCGAAGAACCCTTCCTATAGATATCCGACGTCGGATGGCGCTTTGGTCGTTTCATCTCAACATCTCAATCTCAAGTCCTCAGCCTTACCACCTCAATCTCACCGCTCCGACAGCGTTTTTGGATAATATATTTGGGTTGAGCTTTATCTATACCATCTGATTGATCCCTATTCAGAGACCCCCTTGCCATGCGTACTCTTCGCTCAAATAAGAAAGCTGTCGCCGTTGCAACATCCTCCCTACATGAGCAACAGAGCATCATCATCCCCTACAGTCGTGCATATGCGCTCGCAGGGAAGAAAGTGGTAAGATTTCCTTGGCCTAACGGGGTTAAGAGTTCGTATGTATTTTTTTTACTAGAGCTAGTTCCAGACCGTGCGCTATATAGATGCGTACTTAGTTAGTTAGTGAGTGAGTGAGTGAGTGATGAAGTGCGGAGCGTATGGCTTGCTGGCGGAGGAAATCTTTGGGAATGGTGTGCAGGGTGCGGAATATCTATCATCTTTGGATCAATGTTAGCATATGGCTTGGACATGTATACGCCAAAATGTGGCCAATGACCAGGGCAAGATATGTCGCTTGCGAGGGGGTTTGGTTCCATTGCACTTGGCTGCTCATGATGGTCGGCTGGTTGTGGGTATGGGGATGTCATGGTGTGTGGGAGGATGAGTGTAGAGGGTAGTATTAGAGGGGAAAGCGAGGGCGAGGGCGAGGATCGTTGTTGTGTTGGAGGGACTTCTAAGGGGCGGCGAGGATGACTGGGTATGGGTTCAGTGGTAATGGATTGACTTGAACAAAAAGTGGCAAAGACCTATGGCAAGAGGACGCTAGTACCTTGACACTCACATGATATGAATCATGTGGTCCATATGAATATTGTCATTGATTCGTGCATATAACGCACCTCGAACGGTATGCACTGCCGTGGTAGGTGGAAGGATGGCAGTCTTACGAGGGGAAGATGGTGATGATGGAGAGGGGGGAAAGGTGCACACGGCCGCGCAGTGGGGCGTTGGTACCAAGCCACTAATGCCTTGCACAAGAGCATTTCAACGCAGTGAGTGTTCCCAAAAGCGGTCTTTGTAGGACCGGCTGCATGGTCTTCGCGCTTTGCAATTGGAAACACCATTCGCCTACTAGTTCTGAAAGCTCCTGTGCGGCAAATTGTCTTCAAATCGCCATCTTCGAGACACCATCGACGGGCATCTCTTCCTCCGAGAGCGTTAGACTCTCTAGTTTCCTGTGCCTGTACGGCTTCACGACGTCTCTTAGGTATGCGTCGACCTTCCATTTCTTAGACTGTGGTATCACCTGAAGCTTGGCTTCGATCACGTCAAGATATTCATCAGCGCCTTTATGCCCGGGTTGCGCTTTGAGCGCTTGCAAGAATTCCTCTAGGGTCCGGCTGACTTTACCTAGCCGTAGAAGACTTAGTCCGTTTTGGTAGTGAGCTTGGGCTCGGGTAGGGTCTGGGCAATCTAGCCCATGCACATCGAGAGGTATATTGAGATCGTCATCATTGATGTAGCAGATGGCGCGGTCAATGTCCAACTCCGACTTCCTGCACATCAACTCTTCAAGTCTTTGAAGACTGTGGTCCTGAAGTTCTCCCCAGTCCTTGGTCTTCGCCCACCTCAAGTACATGACGCCGCTGTAGTAGATGCGTTCGGCATTCACAAAATGCCCGAGAGCAAGCTGTCGGTCCCCCCGCATCTTGTGGGCGTCGACCCGCTCAAAGAGCTCGTCCATGCGTTTCATGGGGGTCATCATCAGCGTGGCAAGCTCGTTTGCAGTTGTTGTCTCAATGCCGCTGACAGTGGTCATTCCAACGCCGCGTAGGTCGCGTAGGGAAAGGAGCAAGGTCTCACGAACCTCGGGCTTTGTACTTAGGCGCGGATCGAATCGCACGCTGAAACGAACCTGCATTGGGTCGTGCTCCCAGGTCAAGCTTCTGAAAACGCTGTGCACGTCATGCGCAATCATGAGCATTGATGATTGCGCAGACTGAGGACTGAAGTGTGGGTCTCGCAGGTCGACCTGGAGGGCCGGTTTGCGGATGAAGGCGTCTAGGTGGCCGGCTGGGCTGTGGGATACGATTGGATGGTTTGCCTCGAGATATAGGCGCACGAGATTGACCCAATTGGTGGTGATTAAGATCCAAGTGTTTTCTTCGTACAGGATCCGCGTGCACTCCTTGTGCATTTGACTGTTGACTCTGAGGATAGCGGGCTCGAGTGCGTAACTGCTGGTTTTTGTGACCGGGAATTTGTCGGCGAGAAGGAGCAGCTCACGGTAGATCTGGTCGCGGATTTCTCGAGGGAGGCTCAGGATCCGAAAGGGGATTGAGTCTTTGCCCTGTTCATTCGAATGCATCGTGGCTATTGTAAAGCTGTCAGCGATAGCGTCTTTATTTCATTGATACCGGTGATTAGAGTGCAGCTCACCTGTTCAAGTTCAAAGGCAAGGCGGCCTCGTCACTCACTTTACAGCACTCACTTCACAATATATCACCGCTTCAGATCATGGAAGAGCTGGTATCGAGCGAGGTACTAGAAGGTTTAGAGACCAAGTTCAGTGTTTGATAGTTGAGGAAACCTCGATGTCAATAGTAGAAGCGCCGTGTAGGCGATGAAGATAAATAGGAGGGAAGGTGAGGAGTTGAAGAGGACGAAGAGACGGGTGTGGTGGAATGGCCGGCGCTAGTCCAGGTGTTGAAGTGAGTTTCGTGTTTGAAATCACTTGGTTTGGTGGACCCACGAGCCATCATGTACTTTTGGAGTGTTATCGCTTCGGACACTTTGCTTGCTTCCACAAGACTTTGCCTCACTCCTCAAGAACGAAATGCTAGAGTGCTAGAGCCGTCGTTTAGCGCGGGCTGCCATGAGTCTGATACAATTTTCTCCTGGTTAGCACTCATGTTCTTGCCGTCATACTGGAACGAGCAATCCGTCTAGTCTGCAGCCAACAGTCACTTGATTCACAAGCAGCAAATTGGCTGCTCTTAATCACCGTGGACTGGAATCGTCGCTATTGCCGTCCAAGCGCACTCTTAGTAGTAGCAGCTTTTCCCTGACACCGGAATGTACCGCTGTCCGTTACGAGACATGATTCCAACGTCTCTGTATTGAGCCAATCCCTCAATATAGAAGAGAAAGATTGAAAACCTGTTCAAGCCCACGTTCTCGCTCGTGGAGCCTGGTTGTTGAGTACAGACCCATGACTCGTTGTTCATATACACCATCTTTTGTCCCGGGAGGATCCGCGGTGATTTCCGGACACATGGAAGAATGCCCGACGAAATATCAAATGGTCGAAGCCGTGACTTCGTCCGTCGAGTGACTGGGGTTCGGGAATTGTTTTTGATGAATACGAGTTCGACTGCATCAGGGAACGCAGGGAAGCTTGAGCGGTGCGAAGGGTGCTATACTCTCTATCCTAGCAAAAGACCTCGATTTTAACTACCAATACAGCTTCGGTTTGGCGTGTGCCGACGGGAGAAGATCGTCTACCCAAATGTTGGATCTCCAGGTGGAAACTCGAGGTACTCTGTATCGGCGCGGTATCATCGAAACGGATGGTTTGAAGATCTCGTAATCCTTCCTGGTCCAAATGGTTGTATTGCTCACATCAAAATCGAGGGAATTTGGTCGTTTTGTGGGTCCCTTTTTTTCTTTTTTTTCTTTTTGGGGTTGTTCATGAACCATCTATCAGTCCTGTTCCACACACCTGTGAAATTTCCGAGGCGATTGTCGCAGTGTACACTCCAAATGTCCCCTGGAAGACCGGAGATCAGGCAAGCTTGGGGTCGGCAATGAGGAGTATACGGTGGATTTGAGGAGTCCTAGGGCGAACGATCAGACTTTCCTTCAATGGTGACCATACGCGACCAATGTCTCACCCGCAATATTGGATGTTATCTCGATGACAACTTCGCCATGATCGAGTTTTCGTGTCCGTCTCAAGGTCAATGGGTCACACAAAATGATGACGCCAGAATTTTTCGGGATGCGAATGTATTGAGCGATAGACTCGATCTACAAGGTCTGAAGTCCGGCCCCAAAGGATATCTTAATCAAGGAGTCATCACAAGATGGATTAATCAAGTTCGTCACACTCCGAGAGGAAACCTAATCCTTTTTCCCGCGTTGTCGATACAATCCGGATTCTTTTAGGCGAAAGGATAGTATAAGCTTGTAAATAGCACTCGACTCCTGCATAGTTCCGGAACGAAGTTCGCGAAGACTTTCAAGAGACATACCGTCCATGAGTCAAGAAGCTCTAAACCTTCGATTCGTTCTTTTTTGGGACATCGTCTGCATGGACCTTACATTCCTTATGGGCGAATGCGTTCAAGTACTTTGAGGCTTATACCTCAGAGAGAATATGAAAATACGGTAGACTGGACCCAAAAGAATACAATACCGCGCTTGCTTGCAGCTTTAGAGTCCCATGGCAGATCACTGAAGCCCATTCTCATCCACGGAAACCTGTGAGAGGGAGATTCTGGCACGAGCATCGAGACCGAAAAGGCCATCTTTGTGGGTGGTATCTTGGCGTCACATCAAGAATGAAGACTTGGTAGCCCAGTCTCAGCACCAGGAGGACTGTTTTGACTATAGAACGCATTTTGAATTGGCATTTGATGAGGCAAATGACGTTGCTTGAATATCCGTCTCATCGGCGCGACTCAGAGCTGACTAGGTTTGGCATAAATGACTGACGGAATTTGTACTCCATTTGTGATATGATGCTGAAACAATAGGTTCATCCTGATAGCAAGCTAGCAGTAGTTCAATGCTTGGCTCATGTTAATGTGCTCCACGGCCCGCAGATAGAAAAGGGTAGGAATGTGCGAGTCTCCATGCAGAATGAAGTGCTCAGCTACATGGCCGAGTAGAATGACGCTCCCCATCTCTTGTGAGCATGGTCAGTGACTACTAGGCTTCTTGGTCGCGTTTGATAAGTTCACAGCGCAGACCTTTATCGTTTCCATCCCCGACCCCTCCGCGGTCCCGACTCCTCTACTCCAACACCCTCCCTAGAAAAGCCTTCTCCAACCTTCCTACTTCTCCCCTGAAAGTCTCCACCTCCTTCCAACAGTCCAATGGCCTTCGATCATTCAGTCTCAGACATGCCACTACTCCTTCTTTTGCCTTGTTGACTTCTTTGTCTTTCATTATATCTTCTTTCAGTTGCCTCTCCTTGAGCTTCCCTTTCAGCTTCTCAATCTCCTCTTGCACCTTCGCCCTACTCAAATCCCTCGCCCTGTCCCCTTCTGCCTTGGCTTTGTGATCTGGGCCGCCCGCAGAAGCGGTTTGGTCAGGAATAGTGGTCGAGGGGGTGTGGATGCTTTCGGTTGTAGAATCGGGCGTAGAAGAGATGCGGGCTTCGAGATCCTTGAGCTCTTGGGTTGTCTCAGCGTCGATACGGGCGAGCTCGGCGGCGACACGGGATTGAATGTGCAGTTCTAGGTCTTTGGCGCGGGTGCTGTCGGTTTCGGGACTGGCTTGGAGGGCGTCGACAAGTTCTTGAGAGAAGCGGACCGGAGTCTCGCTGAAGTTGGTTAGCCGTGGGATGTGCAATTTACAGGGAAACTACTTTCAAGTCTTACCTGGAGAAGACGTGTTGGGTACTCGAAGGGGCTGGTTTTGAGGAGCCCGAGCCCATGCTGTTGGAGGTGATGGAGAACGACCCTTCCTGATTGAGAGACGCGGTACGCAAAGACCGGCGCAGAAGACCAAGACGACGAAAGAAACTGTAAAGGGGGCTTTTGATACTAGAAATGGTCAATTGGGCACGCACAGAAGGTTTGCGTGATTCAATTAAATTTGTTGATAGGTTGTAGAAGTTAGAGGAGCTTAAATTCGAGCTTCGATTTCTATAGGGCTGAAACTCGTAGCTGTCTCCGAAAGACGTGAGTACTCTCTTTTATCTCTCCTGTAGACGACTTGAACAAGCGTCCATCAAAGTTCTATACGACTCACTGCCAGAACTAATGACTATGAAGTACCGGCAAGTCCGCGAGCCATTTGCTTTGCTCTGATCCTCTGGCCCTCTACGAAGACTGGCCGCAGACTCCCCGCCTTCCCCGCAGTCTAGCAGAAGCAACATCAGCAGTTCCACAAGCAATTGGGCTCTCCTGCGGCAGGAAAAAGAAATACTTATGACTTGCTGTAGTGCTCCAGACTAGTGGTGAAGTGTTGCTCAGCGAAACCAATTGGCGTCCATTCCGCTCGTTTCTGACAAAGGCCCGAAAGCCTCATCCAACAGCTTCCCCGCGATTTGCTCCACAAACCGGCGCATTGGCGGTCCTCCGCTCCCACATTCCCCCTATCTTCGAAACCTCTTCCTCTGTGCCTGTTGCCTACTCCTCCGCCGACTTCAAGATATCCTCAAAGCTCTCCCGCAGAACCACCTTCACTACCGCCCAGCTCCTCTCCTTTTTGGTCCTGCTCGTGCTTGTCGCTCTTCAAGTCCTCACACCAACACCGATAATACAACGGTGGTCTTCCGAAGGCCATCCACCGTCCCGTGACCTATCGCAGCGGCCGCCACCAGTCTGTGACAACCTCTGCATCTTCTCGGAGCCGTTACCTGTCTCTCGAGCATACAAAATGTCTGTCCTCGAGGAAGCAAAGCGGGTGGCGGCAGAATTCGAGTACTCGCCGGAGGATCTGAACAGAGGGGTCAAGGCATTCATAAGCCAGATGGACGAGGGACTGCAGAAGAAGGGAACATCTATGAGCCAAATACCTACGTACGTCACAGCTGTTCCCAATGGCACAGAAAAGGGTCTCTATTTAGCAGTCGACCTTGGCGGCACAAATTTCCGAGTCTGCTCCATACAGCTCCACGGCAATACTACCTTCTCACTCACACAATCGAAAGTCGCAATACCTCGAGACCTGATGGTTGCCAAAACATCCCACGAGCTATTCTCCTTCCTGGCAAAGCAGATCGAGACTTTCCTCCGAACGCATCATAACGACCATTTCGAGGCACATACCAGGCGAAGGAAAACCATGAGCTCAGGGGAGGGATTCAGGAATGAAGAGATATTCCAATTGGGGTTTACCTTCAGCTTTCCAGTCAATCAGATCGGCATTAATAAAGGTACGCTCGCAAGATGGACGAAAGGCTTCGACATTGACGATACCATTGGGCAAGATGTCTGCGAGCTGCTTCAAAAAGAGATTGATGCCCTTCATTTGCCGGTCAAAGTCGCAGCTTTAGTCAACGACACTGTAGGAACGCTAATGGCACGATCATACACATCTCCCGGAAAGACAGGGACCCTCGTTGGTGCCATTTTCGGCACAGGAACGAATGGTGCCTATGTGGAAAAGCTCGACAAGGTTACCAAACTCAAATCGATGCAAAGCGCAGACTACGACCAGTCAACCGGCAACATGATTGTCAATACCGAATGGGGCTCTTTCGACAATCAAATGAGCGTATTACCCAATACGCCCTACGATGAAGCACTCGACAAAGCAACCCCTAATCCAGGCATTCAAATGTTTGAAAAGCGTGTCTCGGGCATGTTTCTGGGCGAAATATTGCGAAACGCCATCCTTGCACTTGTCAAAAAACCCGAATGCCAGCTTTTCAAAGATGAAAACTCCCAGACCAACGACTTCCATTCAACCACCACCATAGCAGAGGATTCGGTACTTTATAAGCAGTGGGGCGTCGACACCAGCTTTCTGAGCATCGTTGCAGCAGATGCCAGCCCAGGCCTCAAGGTCACGCGACAAGAGCTTAGCAGAGAGTTTGGCGTCGATGCGGCAAGTACCGAGGACGCTGAAGCCGTTAAGCTGCTGGCCAACGCGATCGGCAAGCGATCTGCCCGGCTTAGCGCGGTGGCGCTAGGTGCTATTGTGATATCAACAGGCAGTCATGTCGCTCGAGGAGGTGGGGATGATGATGTGGTAGATATTGGGGTTGACGGTAGCTTGGTGGAATACTATCCAGGGTTTGATGATTATGTCAGGGAAGCCTTTCGAGAGATGCCTGAGATTGGTTCGGAGGGTGAGAAGAGGATTCGGATTGGTATCGCAAAGGATGGGAGTGGGGTTGGTGCTGCCTTGATTGCTTTGGTTGCGGCGCACAGGGGTGGCGAATGAAGAGGCAGAAATCTAGATGGGGCTTATGGGCAGACAGGAGCAGAAAAGAGGGTGGAGAGGAGCATTTGTGATATGTGGCTTATCGGACCTGTCAGTTGGCTTTTTGTGTGATAGCTTTTGGATTGTATCTATATAGCCTAGGTAAATTATCATGGACAAGTTATGCACAAGACATGTATGGCCAATGGTCAGTCTGAATGTTGGCCTGTGCAAGTTGTTCGTGGACTCGAGGCAATGTTGAAAGCTGAAGTGGTACAATATCTGACAAGGATAAGCGGTGCTAGTTTCTTTTAGCGTGTTCAAAAAGAATGCGATTTCTTGGCATCTACGATCGGTTCACCAACCACCTAGGAGAATAATGAGAACTATGAATACTTGAAAATAATATATATGCAAGTTGTTTGAATCATTACCGCGATTCTAATGCTATCAAATTTGTAAAAATACGAGAAGTATTGATTAAAATACAATAAATAAAAGAGTCGTAACTCGAGAATTAAGAGTTTTAAAATTCTTCGACTGTGACAACCTCAAGAATCTCTAGAATCTAAAATCTTACATATTTCGATCAATATATAATACTTTTTCGTATTTCTAATGACGTCAGAATCGCGACAATAAGATAAATAACTTCCATATACGTTTGTTCTACGAATTAGAAATATTCACTATCCTGTCAGGTGGTTGGTGAACCGATCGCAGATGCCAAGAAATCGCATTCTTTTTGAACACGCTAATTGGTGCAGCACTAGTCCGATTTGGAGTACGGCTGTCAGACGGTCATTTCCCCACGTCTGTAATATGCTACGTTACACAAAATTTGGGGGAAAATGTATATATACAAATCCATGTGATAAATTCTCTCCTCAGACGTTGCATATTGCTCAACCAATTTCATACAACTATCAACTGCATCTGTTGAAAAGATGAAGACCGGCCCTACACGATATGCTCATTGGAGTCAGCAAACGACCCCACCCGCGGCTGAGTGCAGCTGAAGGATTCCGGAAAGCGATAAACCATCTCTCCGCTTTCCGTCTTTGACCACTTTCCATTCACCTAAGCAACAATTGACCGTACTCTTTCAACGTTCATGGATATTTCCTCTGACTATCTAGTCCCACTTGACCAGTTTCTTCTGCCACGATCTTTTGAAGAGCCTCGAACATCTTGCAAAAAAATTATCTCATTGAAAGTATATACGCAATTTCCTTGACTACCTTCCACAATGCTCAACCGAATGTCCAGCTCTTCGAGAAAGCGCGAAGGTGTCAACATAATAAACCCCAAAAACGCTGGCGAAACCTTCACATTCTCCCCTCCCCCAGGAAACCTCGACCCCTCCAATCACTCCGACCAACCTCCCTCTTTCGACCTACGAACATGCCCCTCAATGGCCTCCGTCATCTCTCTCCGCCACTACCTATCTCTTTCCCGTGACTTGCCAAATGAAATCATCGACATCATCCTCGACCTCGCCGAATACTGGCCGCACAGTTCGTCCATCTTGGACATGACGACGCGAGTTTATAGCGGCCACATGTGCTATGGTAGCTACTCCGCTCGGCCACGGCAGAAACTGGGAAGGTTTTTGAGCACGCCGGAGAGTAGAAGGGAGTGGAAGGAGGATGGATTCCTGATCCGCACGCCGCCGTTAGGGTGGCGGTGCGTTGGTGATGCTGATGCATCCAAGCGATGCGAGAGTAAATCAACTTCAACGTACCAGCCAAGGGCGAAATCAAAGCCTTTGATTCCTTTGCCTCAACCGCCAACATGGCTTCCACCACGGGGTCTCCATCCAGCGCGCCGCGTCGTTTTCGAAATCCTGAGCCGGGAAGAGAGGCCCGAAAGCACGCACAGACAAGGCAGCACATTCTGCTACGCAAACTCCAAAACCTCTTTCGACGCCAGCGTGGATACCATATCCTTTCCGAAAACGACCAAGACATCCGTGAGCCGTAGCATAGACCCCCTCCTCTGGACCGCCGAAGCCGCAACGAAAAACTGCCACCACCAACAACCCTCCAACGTCTGCTACACAATCCGCTCCAAGAAACTCCCTAAATCCCTTTCTTCAATAATAGACGATGAGAATGCATCGTCGGGCGTAACCAAAAACTACACCGCCCACAACCGCAAGGTCGTCCGCACGTGGCGCTATGACGGCGCTGAGCGCTGCTACTTACCGACCACTGATCGAGACTTTGGAAGCGAGGATGCGACGGAGTTTGTAAAGGCGTTGAAGGAGGGCGACTGCATTAGTCTGTGGGCGCGGGCGAGGAAGAGTGAGGAGCATGGCAGGAGGCGGCAGGGGGAGGGAGGTAGTCGGGCGTGGTGTAATGTAGTGGATCGGGTGGCGGTTCATGTATTTTGGGCCGTTTGAGGGGAGTGAGGTCCTTCTTTCGCGAGAGATAAAGGGAGAGGGGCAGGAGGGAGGAAGGGAGGGAAGGAGGGAAGGAGGGAAGAAGGGAAGGAGGGAGAAGGAAAGTAGTAAAGAGACGTCACGGCGCCTAAACCCCATCAAACCCCACGGCAGCTGCTTATCGTCCGAAGCGATCAGTCCAGCGACCTCTACCTTCCATCACGGTCGTCATCATCAGTATCATATTAAATCCCAACGAAGCTCGCACTCTCGCGTACCTGCATCCCGCATCCCATCCAAAACGTGGCTGCAGGAGTTGAAAACCCTTTTCCATCTCACAAAACCGAAGCGTTGAGAACAAATGACCGAAAGTAAGCACAAACCATGCATGCATATGTTGTAGATAGTGCCAACCCCCGATTCCAAATCCGCTCTGGCACAAATTTGATCAGTCAGTAAAGTTGACCAGTTCCCTTTCCTTCTCTTTACCATTTTTTTTTTTGCATCCCTTTGTGCGTTATCATCCATCATCATCATCATAATAATAATAATAATAACATGACCAATCGTCCATGTGAACTCCGCTTAGCTTGAAACCTCCATCGCGTCGGCCCGGGATCCTCTTCTTCTTCTTCTTCTTCCCGTCTCCAAACAAACATTACTCAAGAGTTTTTGGCTTTATCTTCTCATATATATATATATATGTATATATATACATTCGTTCATTACATGCGTGGTAGAATAGTGCCGGATATACCGCAATCGATCGCCTCCATCAATCAGCAACCCCTTCTTCTGTTTCAAATACGTATCCCACGCTTTTGTTGAAAGGGGGAGGACGAAAATTGTGAAGGGGGCAGGACGAAAACTGTGAAAGGTGGTGGATGGGGAATGAATGAATGCAATGACTGAATGACTGAAATGAATGCAATGACTGAAACGAATAAATGAATAGTGGTGTGGGGGGGGGGGGGGTATCTCGTTGAAACTTTTCTGTACAGGGCAGCCTATCAATCTTGCGTCGCCAGAAGCACGCTTGCTTATAATGTATGAACCTTTTTTTTTCTTTTTTTCTTTCTTTTTCTCTTCGGATTTTTCGAGATCGTGGCTATTCAATGATCGTCCTCCCTTAGGATGCCTGAAAAAATGGGGAAGGGAGGGGGGAAGGGGGCGGTGACAATATATAGCGCAGCGCAGGCCGATCATTGATTGCGTTTTTTTCTTGTGTAATGTGGGTGGGTGGGTGGGTGGGTGCTGTGGAATTTTGTGTGTATGTATGTATGTATGTATACTGCTGCTGGTGGTGGTGGTGGTATTGTTTGTTTATAGTGTAATTGATTGATTGATAGACTTGACTCGTTTTTTTGAAGAAACAACTGTCGCTAGCTGGCTGGCTGGCTACCTACCTAGCGAGAAGCTATATTAGCATAGAAGAGAAGGTCGGAGTGACGCTGGGATGAATGGATATGTACAGATAGCGCTTGTGGTTGGTTGTTTGTGCGTGCGCTGCTGTTTTTTGGTTCTTTTTCTTGGTTTTGGGGTTTTTGGGTTTTTGGGTTTTTTGGTTGTTCGAGAAATGGGAGTGGAGGGGGGGGGGATGGCTATTTGATCTGGCGCATTTCTATTTTGATATGACTCATTGATATGACTCATTGCTATTTTGATATGGCTTATGAATACAGAGGAGAGATGGCTTGTAGGATGGAGAGGAGTGAAATGGAAAGAGATGAAAGGGAATGAGAAGGAGGGAAGAATAAAAAGGAAGGGGGGGGGGAATGAACAAAAAGGAATGAGGAGGAATAGAAAGAAGGGAGGACAAAAAGAAATGAGGAGGAATGGAAAGAGGGGAGATTGAAATGAAGTAAGGGATAAAAAGGGCGGGGGAAATGATGTGTTGATGGAACCCGGAATGATGGTGATGATGGGCTGTACAATAGAGGGAGAGGTTCCGGCCTGGGGGGGGGGTTCTACGGAAGGTTTGCGGTGGGCTTATGGGGCATGTGGGTCGTGAGGCTAGTAAGTACAACATTCCTACAGGTATACTGTATTTCCGAGAAAGAAAAAAAGTCCTGGCCAATAAAAGTACTGCAGACTCAAAAATATATATCGGAGTTGGTATCTTATAATTTGTGGCATCAAGTCGACGTTCAATCGGAATTTGTGTCTAGCTCATGAGATCTACACCCCTTTCCGATGAAGGTTTGTTCAGGATTGATTTGGCTGATCTAGCCAGCTGGGTATCTATATCTGTAATAGATATGTAGAGATTTTTTTCAGAACAGGGTGGTGAGGGTGTAGTTGAAGAGGAATTTTTTTGAATCGAGGAATGAGAACGGGGTTTGAGGATGCTTCTTTAGCGCTCCGTATTGAGTCTATACTATGGGGGTTTGAGGATGCTTCTTTAGCGCTCCGTATTGAGTCTATACTATGGCAGGATTGGATAGGATGGGTTTTGACGTATCGTTTGACCCCAAGATTCATAGATAGTACTGTGGCGCTAATGAGGCTGTATTGCTGGACTGGGGCTGCTTTGAGGGCGGTGGTTGAGGTGGGATGAGCATGTAGATGCTACTTTCGTGGTCATTAATACGTGATTTGACCTGTCCAACATCATTGGCCAGGACACTCCATTGCTGTCTTCCGTTTCCAAAGTCCCGGCCGGTACTTAGATACTCTGGTTATTGATGAGATGAATGGTTGCGCGGCAGGTGATGCATCAGTGCTTCATCGTTAGATCGGACAGATGTAGGTCCTTGTGCGATCAGTAATTCATGGCGAAACTCTTCCGTTGGCAATCTAGTTAGCTCGAGTTAGTCATTTGGTCAGGAATCTTTGATGCTGGGTTTGTACCACAGTCAGCCTGATTCACCGCACTCAACGACTACTTACCTTCTCCAATTGCGCACATTACATCCCCTTCTTTTCCCCTAGAGGCACCACAAACGGCCTCCTCTCAATCCCCATCTTCGGCTTCCCATCACTCACCCCTATAAACCCCCCGTATCCAAACTTCCAATCTTCAGGCCACGACTTATCCTTTACTTGTTCCTCCACCAGCCCGCTGCCGTTAAACAGCTCAAGTACACCTGCAATGGTCTCTGCCAACACGGCTTTCGGCATGGGTCTGGGCCTTCGAACATAGTATGCCACTGCCACCGCAATATTCAGCAGCAGTAATATGACGGTAGCTATGAACATTGACGAAGACATGAAGACACGAGTACAGGGCACGAGCATCGTTCCTTCGATCATGCTCCCATGGGGCGCAGTGACAAAGGCAGAGGGTTGCAGGCTGAGTATTATCGGAAACAGACGTGTAAGCAGGTCTATGACGACAGGAGCGACGGCTTCGAAGCCTGGAGCTGGAAGCGCGGGATCAATGAGTTTGACGGAATTCGTAAGCGCTTTTATGAGAAAGCCGGGCCAGGTGTCTCTAGTAGTATCATTGTTCCAATGAGGGTTTTCGTTGTTGAAGGGAGTGTCGAAGGCGGCGAATAGGTTACTCAGTAAGGAGGCGAGGGAGCTGCTATTCGCGAAAGAGATATTTGTAGAGATGTCACTTTTGCGGGTATATTGCTCAACGCGGCCACTACTGGTAACCTCGACTTCGTATATGGCAGTGAACAAGGTCGACTCGCAGGTCATCCAGGTGAATGAGGTGAACAAGCTATCAACGTCTTCGATCTCTGCATATAGCTCGGCTCTCAGGGAGCCCATGGCGAGCGTGCTGCCACAGACGTCATGTTCAGCCTGGCTCGCATTTGCAAAGCTCGGACCTAATGGGGCGAGGATCTCCAAAGAGGCATTCGTCTTGCTGTGAGAATCGTAATAAGTACTCCACTGGCGTGTACAATATACACTGTTTTTGTTCACAGAGAACCGGGGTTCGCCAATTTCATTGTTGGGCAGAGCGATGTATGCCGGATCTTCCCATGTTTGGTTTGTACAGACGACGTTGAGGCCAAATCCGGGTGTATTTGCCGTGTATGAGTGGACGCTCCCTGACGGTGACGTGGTATTGACCTGGAAAGGGAGGAAATATAGTTCTCGTGAAACCCAAGCAGGGAGAGAAGCTCCGTGACTAAAATTAGCTGCTGCAATATAGAGGTGATCGGAGCTGGATGTCTCCCAAGGGATTTGATTGACTATTGGTGAAAATGACTTCAAGAACGCCCCACCGGACGCAATGGCTGTGAGTTGTGGCTGCAGCAAAGCATTCATAGTAACAGCCAATATATTTGACGATAGCCCTGTTGCACAGACAGCTACGAGGAGGAGATGGCGAGCTTTCAGCGCTCGCCAGATGGTCAATTGTGGAGGTAGCGACGTGTATCTGAGATCCATTGATTGAGGAGCTTTTGCTTTGCCACCTCTCAATGCCTCGAAAGGTTTCAACACGCACAACTTTCTGTTGAGCAGAGTCCAAAAAGGTTCGAGCAGCGTTGCAAAGAGAACTGGGACATAGTTGAGTATGATCTGAGCCAAGATTGGGTTGTTGGATGGTACGTCGAGTCCGTTAAGATGACGGATACAGAGACGCAGGACCACGACGAGGATCAAGACTGCTATAAGCACGCCAAGAAACGCGGAACCGGCAGCATACTTCATTACAAATGGTAGTACTGGCTTGTCATGATGGTCTTTGCCAAATTCAGCGGCAGGAGACCTTAAATTAGTAGAAGGCATTGGCCGCTTCCTCTTACAGCTGTCCACATGAAGTCCTCCGTTTCTTAAAGTCAGATTCGGTCCACCGCTTTTTTGCCCCAACTTCTCAATGATTGTCGGAATCTTGGGATCATTCTGGATGATCTTTAATACACAACTGAGCGACGCTGGATCTTTGCGAAGCTCAATTCGACGATTCCAGCAGATGAGAAGAAGAAGTAAAGCTAATGATGCTGCCAGGCCCAAGCACGCCTCCAGGACTATGGCCAACGTTCGGACCACCGCGATAGCATTTGTATCACCACGTATTGTCCCCGTAGCCCTGTACGATGTCGAATTCGACGTCGAGGTACTCGTAGAAAACAAACTGTTGAGGGCCAAAGCAAAAAGTACCTTATATGCGCTATCTAAGCTTATGGCGAGCACACTAGCGTTCAGATACGCATCTGCAGCAAGTTGAGAGGAGCCGACTGCAAAGACGATCATTTCTTCAAATACATCCGTGATTCCTCGAATTTCAAGCTGGGTCGTACTTATGTTTTGTGTTGTTTCATTGATGTCTCCCTTCAGCTGGACTGTATTGGGTTGCAGTAGTCCATTCTGATTTGGCGAATTGCTTGCTACAATGGACTCGAAATTGGAAATGTTAAACGCGCTGCTCAATAGCTGCCGTGGCGGCGCCAAAGGCTTGAAGTCGGAGATTGTCATGTTTGGTGTGGCCAATGTCGCATTGACAGACTGTACAGTGTAAGACGGCTCACAGAAAATCACTGTCTTCTCCCAGTAAGAGGCCCACGGATGGTATTCTGGGTTCTGTAGAGTGTATGTTCCTTTCAGTCCCAGAAGCTTCGAACCTTGAGCAGGCTTAGCATTCTTGAACGAGAATACCAAAAAAGGCTGCGAACTGGTTTCGCCGTTGCAAGACGTTTGGTAACATGATGAGAATAGACTGGTACTGTTAGGTATTGTTTTATCAATGTCGAAGTCTTCCACCACACAGCCTTTTCCGTTGTCGTATGTGACGCCGTCGGAGTTATTACCGACTAAAGCAGGCTGGCAATCAAGACTCGAACTGTACATTGTGGTCTGAGCAGTCCAACTACTCTGTAAGAATGCCGATCTCGTCTGTTGGCCGATCTCAAACGGTACGAAAGCAGCATCCTGCGTCGTGAAACTTGGCAGCTTCTGATCCAGCCACAGGGTGCTGTAAGCATTCATCATGAACCCCCGATTGAGAGACGAGCTCTGTTCCGCTAGAGGTAGGAGGCTGGCTGTGGGAGTCACAATGGCGGTTGCCGAATGAGTGACTATGCGGTACTCAAAAACCGCGCCACTAAGTGGTGTGATTCCACAGAACACTATTGTCGTCACGAAACAGGCAATGACTACACTCCAATGTCTGCAAATATCATCAGCGACGATCAATCTTGGAAGTAGTGCTACATACCTTGATTGTAATGCTTTAATGGGCGGTACGATTTCAAGATCGAAAGGGTAGTGAAGAAAGATCGAGTTGGCCGGCGAAGCTCCTTCGGATTTTGACATTTGGAAGTATGGCTCAAGTCGTTTCGTGTCGAGAGCAATCCACGCCCACATCATACTGTACACGACTGCAAGGACTGTAGGGAGGTAAAAGTAGGTGAACGTTGTAAGGTTCGTAAAATCCTGCTCAGCGAAGACAATACCGCCATTACGACGGCTTTCGTGAGAGAGGTACTCAAAGATTACGACCAGTATAAGCTGGAAAGCTATAAGGCATGCTAGCAACGGGCTGCGTAGGGTTACGGGTTTCCAAGATGGTTCGAGTACTTTTGCTGACGGAAATTAGGACAAGAAAGAATACAGGCAGGCGCTATTACCTTGAGATTTTCTATAATCCAAACGGGCGTAGGGTAGATGCCAGAGCCTAGAGAACCGCTGTGAAGTACTTCTGGCTTTCTTCACCCCGAACAGATAGGCCATGACAGCGTTTCAAGGTCCGAAAAATGGAATCACAATATGGCGAAACAACTTCACGATTCCAGGAGAGCTCAGCAATGGCAGGAGGAAATGGCGTCTCCCAGAGAATAGATAGGGCACCGTGTTTATGCTTTTGAAGAACGGAGTCGTCCAGGACAACGTTACCTCTTCCAAGCTGGAGGCTGGCTGGGCCCAAAAGGACATGAATTCTGGTGGGCGCACCATCTACACTGCCCGCCGAGATGGAGTCGGAGCGACCCATAGTGCGTACTCAGCATCCTATCAGTCTGCCTAGGAGGGCGCAGTAAATGATGAAGTGCAGTTATAAGAGCGCGAGATCCGCAGAGAAGGCCGCAGCGTTCAACCAACGATTTGATTTGCGCAACGGCTGCGGCAAAGGCTGCGGCAGAGGCTGAAACTTTGGGTGCATGAACGACAGGCTGAAGGATTGCACCCCACAGTTTCTGAAACTGGGTCTTTTATGTGAAATGAGCTACTGTGAGGATGAAGGGTAGTATGGTATCTAGGAAATTTTGATTGAAGAAGTAGCAGAAGGCTGCGTGGGTGGAATATCCTACTCGGGTGAAGAGTTCAAGGCTTCTCATTAGGGCTAGGGCTACACTATTTGATCCGCATGAATACAGGACAGAAGACGGGCAATGAAATCCTTGATATACTTCGTACAGAACAAATAAACGAAGACTCGACTAGGAGTTTCGAGGGGCAGGGGATAAAATGTAGAGTGTAATGATACCTGGTTGCAGTGACCCCCAATCATCACTCGTATCATGTATTGTAACAACCGGACACGATCGATCAAGCTCCCTGAATGAGCAGCCAGACCGAATGAGCACAAACAATTGTATTCCTCGTCTATGGATGTCTCTAGGACATCTATACGACTGGAAGTACGGCCCTCCGATGTAGCGTAAACACACACACACACACACACACAAACACACGCCCGTATCATCTGTGGCACCTTTAGAGCTCCTCATCTCAGCCTCCCTGGCGCCACAAACGCACCGAAACCAAGCGGCTAGGAATGAGCTCCTAGATGTAATCTACCCCTCCCCCCCCTCTCCCCTCTCTCCTCTCCCAGTACTATACACCCCCATTCAGCTTCAGCACTGTGGCACTGAGCTCCTGGCAAACAGACCTCTCCTTATTCCACGTGCTGCGGATCAAGACACTCGCTACGCAATACCGACCAGCTACCTAGGTATGTCGATTCCATTAGATCAAGAGTGAAGATACACACATACCTACCTACATTGGAGGCCTGCAGTTGCTATTACCATACCTGACAACCAGGCTTTGAAGATGGCAGCATGCGACGTATCGCATCATTCTACCATCTAAATCGGAAAACGCAACCTCGCTCGAAACAGTCATAGACACGGTATCCTAACAACGAGAGCTCTGATGCAGAGGTGCGTTCTTGGAGATGCTGGCTGGCGACCGGACTGGTGGAGAAGGGGGGGGAAGTGAGATCGGTAGTCTCGGTGAAGGAGAGGAGGATATCGACGAGTTCGGTTAGGAAGGGGTTCGGTTGAGGTGGTTCGTGAGAGCAATGAGTTGGGGGGGGGGGGGGGGGGGGGGGGGGGGCGTGGGAGGACGCGACTGGTCTGGGCATGGTGGCAGCTCGTGGACTTGTTTTTTTGCGGACGGAGTGGCCACTTTGGGACGGACGGCTGCTGTCGTTCATTCGACGAGGGTGGATTGATTGTTGGAGGGGTCGTTGTTTCCATGCGATTGGGACGCGCGGTCTGGTACGTGACTTTGCGGCGATTGTTGATGAGTGCGAGGCAAGAGTGAATCGATGAGGATTGTTTAAATGTCTTGATAATTGCATGAAGGTATGCTCCCGTCGTTTTGGGGCACGGAAAGATCTGTTGGTGTCTTTTGGTATGATGGAAGGTTGAAAGCGCGGTTTCAGAGTTGCGGTTTCAGCAGTGGAGAAAGATAGTGACGGTATTTTGATATTTTTGATATTGTTCCAGTCTTTCTTTTCGATACTATATCATAGTACAAAATCGAACGAACTATTTTTAATGGCTTGAACTTGAACGAACCCAACCTCCAGATCAACAGTTCTGATCACGGGACGCCTTGAAACCGGACTACCCTACTCCACAAACTCATTGACCTTGAAGGTCGGATGGACCGGCAGAACCGTCCCCCCATTCGACAGCTGCTGCACCCATTTGATCCCGCAGCTCCACCAGCAGTGCCTGTCCGGCGCCATCCAGTCCTTCTCCAGATCCTCGCGATCCAGCGTCCCCAATATGGTATCGAAGATCTCGGGGTATCCCTCGCCCATGCCGTGCGTCATGAAGTAAGTCAAATTGGTGCCGCAGCGCCCGCAAAACGTCCGCGTGATGTCCGCGGACGACCGGTAGAATTGCAAGTGGTATTTGTCTTTGTCCGGGCCTGGCTTGAAGAGCTCGACGGCCGGGACCCACGGTGACGAATTGTCGGAAGGATCAGCTGCATCGCCACGCGGGTCTTGGTCGGTGGAGGAGACGGGCTGGAGCTGACAGGTCATCATGCTCGTGGGCACGCAGATCCAGGTCGGCAGTATCGAGCCCGTGGCGCGTCGACAGTCATTGCAGTGGTCGGTGGTGACCATGGGAAACGGGACCTGGCCATCGGAGAAGGGGTTGAGGGGGCGTTGGGGGCGGGCGGGGACTTGGACTTTGTAACGGATGGCGCGACAATTGCAGCCGCCGTGGAGGACCAGAGGGTGGTCGGGCAGCATCGTTAGGGGAGATGGTTATCGAGCTTCTTTGTGATAGGGGAGGCAAGTTATGTCGAATCAGGTGACTGGAAATTCGAGGCAACAGGTACCTTGGCGAGGATGTATTCACGCATGGCAGTTTACTCTACTCAGAGCGGGAACAGCCTTGCAGCGCTACGATCCCTCGGGATTTAACGGAGCTAGAGGAGCCGGTCCGTAGGAGCAGTCCAGACTAATAGCCCAAACGTTGGACTCCTTGATTCGTTCGGGGTCATTCGGAGGAAGAAAGTGTGTTCCTCTAAGGAGCCGGATCGCATAAGTTTGCGTGGGGCACCAGGGGCATTCATAGTTTCCTAGCCTTTGAGTTGAACAGCTGCTAGGCTTCTCCGAGCTAGATGATTACCGAGCCCGGGCTAGCGGTCCGAGGATAAATGATGCAATGTGCCGTGCCCTAGTCCTTCCAACTTCTTCCGCTTGCGATGTCCAAGCGTACACCAGGAAAGGCATCAGCTAAGAATAAGATATCTTGGCATCTGAAAAGAGTTTGCAAAGATGACATTCTGGCTTTAAAAGATTCCTCGGAGGATGTCGGTGTGAGGGAAATAAATCCCATTGCATTGAGAGCCCACATCATGTCTTTCTACCAACTTTTCCAACTCGAAATAAAAGCTTGAATCACTCTACCTACTCCCACTCGACGAATTCTAGAATTCTCCGATCGAAAGTATAAGTGTGCATTTGAGCATTGGAACATTGTCTGGCACCAAAATTCCCCTCAGTGCATTTCATTTCCCGCACACCGAGGCTTCATGCACTATTGCTCCGAGGCACATTTAACACAAGTAGCATTGCATACACCGGCATCAACGCCTGCACCTCTCACACTACTATTGGCCGACAGTAAGTTTTCAGATGATACCCTTTGTGTCTGCCTGCAGCAAACACCACAGTCATTGGTCCACCGAACCGGAGGCATTTTGAGTGCAGCTAGAGTAGAGCACGCACGGCCTTTCTCGGAGGTTCCTCCTCTTTCTACTCAATACGGTTTCTATGATGGGACACTAAGCTTATTCCGAAAAGCATGTCTCTCTCTCATCTCGAACAACTTCTCGACTAATGCCTGTTTGAAAACTGTTCTGGTACAACGATTCCTCTTCTGATATTCTTCGACAGTTTTACAACCAAATGCATTCTAAACCTATCCTCGTCAAGCTAGGTACGAAATGGTGATCTCGGGCGACCTTACTCAACTAGGCTAAGTGTCCCACCTGTAAAACCCTCTTGAGTGATGGTATGCCAAAATGCATAGATTTTGTTTTAACGTCAAAACGATCGATCGATACCTCCACGGGGCCAAATAGACTTCACATCATCACATGGGCCAGTCCATGGTAGGCCATTGATGGATTTGCTAGCGGTAAGGCCGTTGACTGTTGTGCATTCGCAAGTGCCAGGTAGCGTAGGTACTTGATGTCCTGCTGCATGAACTAGGCTACCAACCTTCAAGATCCCCAATAAGGCAGGTTCAATGAAGTGGGGATTGAAGATAAGGATTGTGGCTTCTCTTTGCCTTTTGCTTTTCATGCCCATCCTGTTGTACATTGATACCTCTCCTCCGTTGTAGGGCCTATACTTTGTCTTCAAGTCTCGTAACTTCTCGCAAGACGAGATCATCTACAATATTTTTTGATTCGGTCAGCCATGAAGACGAGTTCTGAAAACTACCATCTCTTGAGTGATGACGAGTCTGTGGACGAGCCAACATTTCCCCTTCATCGCCGTACCTTGCGAAGTCGGCCGCGCTACGTCATACCTCTTATTTTCGCATTGATCGTTTCGATATGTTTGAACGTCTTCTTTGGCACTCGGAATATACATAATCCTTTCTTGACACACCTGAGCAACAATGGCAAGAGTTACTTTGGTATGAATCACAGTCTACATACACCAGCGAGATATTCGCTCACAAGGATTTTAGCTGGGCTTACCCGTGACGTTCCAACTACCTTCGAGCGCGGAGGAATTTATGTCGACGACGACGAGACCATCAGCAACGCAGCATGGGATGCGATCCAATACTACGACGGTACAGTAGCCCTGGACCACGACTATGCAGCGTCGAAAGGGATTCCGCGATCGCAGAACTTCCCTTGGGACGACACCAAAGGCATTTACTTCCTGAACGGGTTCCATGATCTCCACTGCGTGGTCCGTACAACCCCAATCCCCCCAGCCTCAATCATTCCACGGTCAAAAATAAGAACATCCCCTTTCCAGTCCTAACCTTGGCATCTACAGAAACGCATCCGACGAACGATGCTACAGCTCCGCGATGGCGTTCCCCTCACCTCCCCGGTCTCCCACTCCCTCCACTGCCTCAACTCGCTGCGCCAAGACATTCTCTGCGCCGCGGACGATACCCCCCTTTACACCAGCTACGACCACCCTGGCGCCGTCGGCTTCGACCAACCGCGGCAATGCCGAAGTTGGGAAGCGCTCGAGGATTGGGCCAATGAGCGTACGGCGTGCTGGCGCGACATCAACTCCGGTCAGCACATCGATACGCTGTTCAGGTATCGATATTGTCCCGAAGGGTCGCCGTATAATGAGCATATCCATGCCATCTTTGGGGAGTTTGACAAAGGGGAGAACGCTAGCGCATTTACCTGAGAGGATGGGAGAGGTGGAGTCTAACCGCTGGCGTTTTCGAGGACTATTTTAGCTGTGGGCTGCAGTAAGGTTTTTGCCACGGCTCTTTTCCAATAAAAAATTTAAAATTCGAAACCGTGTGCTCTTGAATGAACAAGCAGAGCAGAGCAGTGCAGCAGCGGCGGTGTGATTGTGAATCTGCATGCAGTCGCTGTCCCTATCCTGTATTCGCGAGCTGCATTCGAGAGAGGAATCAAGCCAGCTCGCCCCAACAGGCATAAACCGAAAAAAGAAATCTGATGCATCTACATATTCCCACCGCACTGTACACACCTAGTCCACTCCACCACTCCCCACCAAAACAGAAACCCCCATCCACCTATTCATCCATCCATCCATCCATCCATCCATCCATCCACCCATCCACCCATCCACACCTTTGTTAGCACCAACACCCAATCCGATCCTCGCCCATCCCATCTCATCCCATCTCATCTCATTTCATCCCATCCCACCCCATCCAATCTCATCTCATCCCATCCCACGTCCTTCCCCTCGATCTCGCCCCGCCTCCCCGATCCCACGATCCCACAACCCCCGATCCCACACAAACGCCACGTCCAGAAACGGAGGTGCAGCGCCGAAAGCCCCTCCTCCTCCCTCCTTCTTCTTCTTCTTCTTCTTCTTCAACACCGTTACTTATTGGACAGGACAGGGAGGTCAGCAACCCACACCAGCGAGTTCACAGTGGCTTTCTACATGATCGATCTATTCTATCTATCTATCTATCTATCTATCTGGGTGTGTGTGTAGGAAGGTTATTTTTTCGATCCCGCTTCTCTTTTTGGGAAAGGGTTGGTTTGTTTCCGGTCTCTCTCTGTGTGTGTCTCTCTCTCTCTCTCTCTTCCTACCTGACCGTTGGTTTGTTTTTCCTCTCTCTCTCTCTCTCTCTCTCTCTCTCTCTCTCTCTCTTTTCCCTCTCCCTTCCCTATATACCCCGCCCGATCAATTACATACATACATACATACATACATACATACATACAGCCAACGGTATGTAGGTAGGTAGCAAAAAGTTGTATGTATGTGTCTACACTTACTTACTTACTTACTTACTGTCCTACCGTATATACATACCTACTACCGTACTATACCGAATCTACATAGTACATAATATGCCACGATCCCAAGCGAAGCGGCGAAAGGTAAACCATGTCCTTACCAAACCCACATAGCGCCGCGCCACGAGAATCCCATCCGTCCGCCTGTTCGTTTTCGTTTGGTTCGGGCCTACCTGTTCGACCGGTCCCACGAAGTCTGTATGTAGAGTACACTCTTTAGTGTTTATTCCGGCCCAGAGCCAAAAGCCAAAGCCAAAGCCCAAAGTCCAAAATCCAAAATCCAAAATCCCCAAAAAAGAAAATCCCAATCAAGCCGGTTCTTTCCCAATCACCAATACTTAGGTTCAGAGACCACCAAGCGAGCCACCGAAACAAAAACTTTCAATTCGCGGGTGCGGAAGGTAATAAATACCTACCTAGACCAATAGCAACGTATGTACGTACAACAAACACCTAATGTAAGTAGGCACGACGACGTTTGCAAGGTATTTTCTTGCGACGATGAATTGAAAAAAATGCGACGTTTTGATCATCTCTTCTTATTGTTAAAGACAGACTGCAAGCCCATCCCCTCAACGTCTCGAGTAAGTACACCTTGCCTATCCTATCCGCACATCTACAGGACTCCCTAGGGCCAGAAATGAACGTTACCTACCTTACCTACGTGCTATGTACAGACCTACATACATAGGTACATACATACACCTAGGTAGGTAGGTCCAGGAGACTACTGAGTACTGAGTAGCAGTTTGATCCATCTCTGCGCTAGCTAGCTACTGTAGGACAGATGCGAGTTCGATTTTCGTTTCGTTTACAGTAATTAATGGGTGTCCTCCGTCTATGTACCAAGTTGCTAAAACTTCTGCGCGCAAACGAGTACCTACCTTACCGACTTAAACTCATAAAGGACAAACAGACCTCGAATCCGTTCGAATAGGTATGTACGGGTATGAATCCCAGCCCACCCGCGCTAAACTAATCTAATGCAAAGCCCAAAACCCACTCCGCCCACCCACTGGGACCTCATACTGTATAATCGAATCTCATTCACATTTTCGACACTTGTAGCGGGGGGGGGGGGTTCTTGGCGCCCTTCTTGACCCAATCGTTTGGCAACCCACGCTACACTACTAACTTGGTACCTACAATGTCTTTACACAGCGGGTCGCCCCCCTCTGCTCCCGAATAGTGGCTTGGCGAATTTCAAGCACGTTCATTGATCAAATCTCTTTACTAAACGGCCCAGATTGATGTAGCTGCTCATTGAAACTAGCAGGGGGGCGGTCTGCTCAGCAAAAGACCCTGCAGGTAGCCGCTGGGAGATAGATCCCTGTTTTGCGCTAAAATAGACCTTTCTCCGGTCCCTAAAAAAAAAAAAAAAGCTCTGATCAGAAAAACAAAAACGTCAAGATTGAGAGATAAGACGGACGGACGGACGGACTGACGGACTGACTGGGGGGAGGTTGACGAAAAAGAATGGAATAAGTGCGGCCGGGTTCTAGACTGCAGTTGATGTCGGCATGCTCCGCTAATCAACAACACACACCCCGCACATCCATCCTGCATTCTGGACTCGATTGATCGATCGCTTTTCTTTTTCTTTTCTTTTCTTTTCTTTTCTTTTCACACTACCTACCTAGTACCTACCTTGCCTGCCTGCCTGCCTGCCTGCCGGCCGGCTGTACGTACGTACGTATGTATGTATCCATGTACCTATCCATGTACCTATGTACCTATGTAGTAGCGTAGTGACAAGTTCCAAAGTTCATAAGTAGTTTATAAACCCGCATCCTATCCTTTGCCGCCCCGTCTTCATTTGCACTCTCTCTGGATCTACCTTACCTACCTACTTCTTCTTCCATCTTCCGTCTCCCGCTCGCTCACCAAAGCATCCATCCATCCATCCATCCATCGAAACCAAAACACAACACAACACAACAAAACACACACAACACAACACAACACACAACACAGCACACCCCATATCGAATCGAAAACCATGTTCATCCCCACGCGCCCTCTGACGCTGATGCTGGGTCTCGTCGTCTTCGCGGTCGCTGTGGCCGTCGCTGCGCCGGTGGCGGCGCCTGGTTCGTGCTTTTGCTTTTTTTCTTTTTTTTCCCTTCCTTCCTTTCGTCCTTCCTTCCTTCCTTCCTTCCTTCCTTCCTTCCTTCCTTCCTTTCGTCCCCCTCCTCTCTCCCTACCACCTCCCCATCCCATCCCCATCCCATTCCATCCTCTCCTTCCCTTCCCTTCCCATCCACCCCTCAACCAACCAACCAACCGACTAACCAACCAACTAACTAACACCCCTCACAGAAGCCGCAGAGGTAACCTCAACCTCCCTTACCCTCCCTTACCCCTTTGTCCATCATGCATCCCTATTCCACATGAGAAAAAACGAAAATGTCAAGTATAATGAATAGCTCAGAAGAAACGGAAATGGAAAAGCTGACGTAGCCTTTTGTTTTTTTTCCGCAGTTTGAATACGGCGTTCACGCGCCCGTGGCGCGCGATGGGTTCTCGGTGCCGGCGCCGCCGGCGGATAGTATTACTTGAGGGGGTTGGAGGCGGTGGGGAGGGGGGAAAGGGGGAGATGTGAAGGATAGGATAGGGGGTGGGGGAATGAAGGGGGTGGAGTTGGCTGCGGGGGGGTTTTCCTTGGGTGAGGAGAGGAGAGGAGAGGAGGGAAGGTGGGGGGAGGGGGGGGGGGGCACCAGGGGTGGATGGAGTGATTTGGGAGGATTGCCATCGATGCTGGTGATTGAGGACTTTTTGATATGATTGCCGTGGAAGTGGGTTTATGACTATTTATGAGAAGATTGTCGCACATGTTGTGGCAATTTAACGTTGGGGAATGGATCTGGGATTTTGAATATTCAATTTGTCTTGATTTCATTTCCAGTCTCTATGCCTACTCCCTAGTCTATGGTAGACGGTCCCGGACCGCACCGAATACTGCAATGATTGAATAAAATCTAATAAAGCCCATAGCAATGCAATGCTACACAGAAAGTGACCACCCAAAAATCCAGCCTCGCTCAAAACGTAACCAGAAGCCTCGACTTCATCCGTGCCCGCTCCCCAAACCGCATCAGCAAAAGCGGCACGGGCAGAAACACCAACGCGATAAACGCCAGCACCGACGTGCCCCACCCCACGCCCAGGTCATCATACAACCGCGGCGCCACCAACGGAAAGGCCGCGCCGGCCACGCACCGCAGGCTGATGGTCGCAGCGATAGCGGACGCGGAGTGGACACCAAAGGCATCGACGAGATAGCTGAAGGACGGGAGGATAGTGGCGGCCACGCCGAAGCCCAGAACCGCAGTCGCGATGATAGGAGCGATCCACTGGACGTGGGCCTGCACTGTCCAGCCGTACCAGAGGAGGGCGATGGGGATGACAAGGCCGCCTATGATCATAGGCGGTAGGCGCTGTTCGGGCTTCATGCCGCCTCGGGTTTTCATTCGCTCGACGTAGCGATCTAGTGTTGCTTGGCAGAGTAGCAACCCTGCTGTGAGACCGATCCCTGTATATTTATTAGACCGCAATTAGGTGTTTGCAATGGAAGATGGTAGGTGTACCTAGACCTAGAAATGTGAGACTAGCAGAGCCGGTCGAGAAGTCATACTTCGTCTCGAAGACTTCCGTCAGGGTAGTCAGAAGCACGTACGTATAGGCATAGACAAGAGCAACATAAAGGCCGAGGAGGAAAATGACGGGGGATAGAACAAGCATCCGCGCGGGCCGCATAACGGAGACCGTCAGAAACCTCACCATTGTGTGTGTAACATGGTGAACGGATCTGTAAGAATCGTCCCCTGTTGATTTTCTCAGTCGAGCAGCTTTCCTCTCCAAGATCCGCACCTTGTAAGTCTCACGGAATAAGGCCAAGAATCCGACTTCGGTGACGCCAGCGAAGATAGCTGCCAACCAGAACAACCAGCGCCAGCCGATCGCTTGAGATACATAGCCTCCGATCACAGGGCCCAGTACTGGCCCGATCAATGGAGCTATGCCCTCAATAGCCATGGCATTGCCTCGTTTCTCAGTCACGAAAAGGTCTCCAACAATGCTGGGGTTGAGAACGATGGCCCCCACGGTGATGCCGTTTAAAAATCGAAATGCAATAAACATGTGTATGTTAGTACTGACGGCCCCAGCGATTGAGAAGATGCAGAAAAAGATGTTGACGGCATTATAGACCGGTGCTCGACCATAGATCTCAGACAACGGCGCAATGAACAGGGGTCCGAATGCTTCGCCAAGCTCCCAGATGGACACCAGGAGTGTCTGATAGAGTTGATTGTTGGAAGAGAATTCCCGCAGTATCAGTGGGGCTGCGGGTGCGCACATGAGAGTTGCCAGGTTCCTGACTTTTTGTGAGTTCTGGGAAACGGGACGGATGGCAATGATGGCGCGTACGTGACCAGAGTCATTGCAGAGATCAGTCCCACCAGGCCCCATTTACGGGTATTTGACCAATTGAGGGGATTTTCCGGGTCATCGGGGCCGTCAAAGTCGACAACATGTATATCGACTTCGTCTTGAGTCGCTTTTTCCACTTCAAGGGATCCGAACTCGGCATCTTGTTCAAGCTTTGTGGGATCTGGTGGGATCTCAGGTACTTCAGGAGCGACTTCTCCCATTTTCATGGACATGTCGATTTTCCCCACACCTCCACACGGATGCAATGCTCAGTAGTCAATTTTTATGCCGAAACTATCAATGCTGCGAATGCTTCAAACAGAACACCATTCTGATGACAAAGACTGGGCCAAGCAGAGAGCGTCATAATCTAGGAAATGTTGCAGATGAGCTTGAGGAAAAAGGAGAAATGAAGACCTTGGAAAAATGTCTGCAAAGTATGCAGCAAATGGGACTTATAAAAGGCATTTGGGAGCAGTCGAGGTGTCGGACTGGTGGATCCGAGGGGAAAGCGCACGAATGTGCTTGACGACGCCCGGACCACGAAGCTTGAGCCAACCAAGGGCCATTTGTGTGGTCTCTGGGTGCGTGCTTGCTTCCGCCGAGGCCGGAAGGTAAGACACACCACACTTTTGGGTACAGCTAGAAAGCACGCAGCACACACATGGCAAATTCTTGCACTGTTTCATTGGTGCATTGTTTCATTGGACGTCTGGAAGCGTGAGTGCGTGGGAGCGCATATGTAGTCTTTTCGGCTGGCAGCTTGAAGAAAGAAATGCATTAGGAGATGAGGAGACACAAGCGCCCCGAAAGAGCGTGATGGAGCCCCGTGGATGAAGCTGATCATGCAGGCACCGGCACGGTGGCGGATGCTTTGTTTTAAAGAGGCAGTCCACTCACTGAGTCGGGAGGCAGTCGAAGCTTCCAAAACTGTTGAGCAGGGGGCTCCCGTTGGGCGGCTGAGCACTTTCAGGGACCTTCTATGTTGGGAATTACTTCCGTTTAAGCTATCCTCTCTTCGTCATAGACGGAAACTATGGGCGCGGGGCGAGTGGCCGACGGTTTCCGCGCCGGTGTCTTAGAGTGGAGCTAGTGAGCGACGGTGCAATGCGCTAGGACAGACCTATGGGATGACGGCGCAACTGCTAAGGAATGCAAGCCGGATTTTCAAGTCACTTGATTTGTTGAGCGGGATTCCTTATCGTGCCCATGACGAAGGAGAGGGTATTGTGTCTCAATGGCTGGCCTGCTTGTATCGTAGTGTGGTCATTCACCAATTGCCGTAGTGCTTACCTCGGATGGTTAATATGTGTATCAGTATTACGCAGCTTGGTCGACGTGCTTTCGGATAACCCCCACGAAGACCCTTTCCCCGTCACGCATTACCCTCCCTACATCTACAATCTACCTACATACCTTACCTTACCTTACCTGTTTGCTCTTGCTCAATTATCCTTAAATTATCCTACCAATAATGCCAATATCGTACCTACCCTAGCTGATGTAACCGTGGGCTGGACTTGCGGCACAGGGCAAACTATCCCCAACCCCATGTCGCGCTGTGAAACCCCATATTTCCCATATCAAAAGCAGTGGGGAACACCTCCTTTCTATTCAGAATATCTCCTCTCGCCTCGTCGCTGTCTTTTGCATCTGTAGTTGCCAATTGCTCCTTCCGCTGAATTGGATTTTGGATCTGCGCAACATCAAATCGAGCATTTCTGATCCCTCAGCACTCATCCACCGGCGTGTAGCATTTTCCATTCCAACATGGCCGCTCAGAATGGGAACGATCAGGTCTACACCTTCTCGTATGCCACTCCGGGCGAAGTCTGGGCCATGGGCGTCGCGATGCCGGCGGCGTGTGCCCTTGTCGTTGGTCTACGCTTTATGACTCGCAACATGCAAAAGGCTCGAATCGGAATTGACGATTGGCTCATTCTAGGGGGTCTGGTACGTTCAACACTTTGCTCCGCGCCATCACTTTCGTCTGACAATTCCGTCCTCAGATTACCTTTATTGGAATAGGGATATGTTTCATTATAGGTAGGCCCTCATGGCTAATGCATCGAGAGCAAACAATAACGTCAGGACTCAGGAGCGGCTACGCACGCCTTTGGCTATCCGACTCCTCCGTATCCAGCGGATCTCACGACGGAAGATGAGATACTGAACTACGTTCTTCCAATCTCAGAACTTGTGGGAAAGGTGCGCAAAGAAACGATAATCATGCGGACAAGCGGCTGAAATATCTATAGCTCGAATTCGCCATTCAACTCATAATGATGGTTTGCTACGGCTTCGTCAAGCTCAGCATCGTCGCCTTCTATCGCCGAATATTCGTGGTGAACAAACGCACAACCTTTGACATAATAACAAGAGTCACAGGCGTCGTGATTTTCTTGTGGGTCTTCACCTTCATACTCATCATCATCTTTCCCTGCGGATCCCACATCGACAACAACTGGGGGACGGCCGCGCAGCAAGAGGCGCATTGTTTAGTCATAGGGTACACCAGCTTGGAAGGACTGGCAGCCTCGGATTTTATCATCGATGTGGTCCTCCTTGCTCTTCCAATTCCGATGGTAGGTCTGGACCCTTGCTTTCCGAATCACAACTTGACAAGTCAATAGATATGGAGCCTCCGCATGACACCTGTGAAGAAGATTGCCGTTACAGGCATCATGATGCTGGGCGCTGCGTTAGTCACCGCCATGAAAGCTGACCTCATTCCACGCTGATTTGCTGCAGATCGCTCGCTGCATCCATTGCTCGACTGGTCCTCTACCTCCAGACGCAACAGGCAGCAATTCAAGAAATTCCAGTAGACTTTGATGGTCAGCGCATCCGAAGGAAATGGTCGATGGGGCCCTCTGCTGACTTGGCGCAACAGAAAGCATAACCTTGATCATGTACTGGAGTACGATCGAAACCGGTCTCGCGCTCATCGCCGCTTGCCTTCCCACTCTGAGCTATCTCTTCAACGGCGTCTCTTTGCAATCGGCCGTCAACAGCGTGCGCAGTGCCTTGTCCCTGGGGTCCGTGCGCTCCACCCGGAAATCGACCGAGCCGAGCCGTGCGGAGGTGTCCAACCCCTACATCGACATCGAAGCCAACAACTCCTCGTCGTCTTACGCCAAGATGTTCCCCCAGCCGGAGAAAGCAGCCGCGAGCACAAATTACCCTTTGCAACCCATTGCAGACCACGATACCAAATACGACACCAAGCCGATGCAGGAACAATCAACAATAACCACAGTACGGAACGGCTTGGAGGCATAATGGTATCAGGTATCGAGGCCTCAAGCCACGGAAAACCCAAAGAATGGGCTGGAGGCAGGATCGCACGGGAAATGCAGGCCTCACGGCATTGGATAAAGATCAATTGGAAAAGTATCTTTCACGTCTGGCATCTACCTCGTGTAAGCCGCCATTGTAAATGTAGAGTAGTATTATATAAGGGCGGAACAGAGTAGTATGTAACCTCCCGCGTCCTGGTCGAGAGGATGACTGGGCGGCAAGCTTTTAAAATTATTTCGATATCAAATGGCACTCACCCTATACCATAGACCTGAAATACCGTAGAGATTAACCGCGAGATATATAAGTAATCTCCGTCGGCATGAAACACCACTCCTTTTCTTTGCAGGACCTCTCAAACGAAGTAATTTTAATAATTATATAAAAAATCCCATGGCAATCGCAGAACTCGAAAAGGCAACGTCCCACCCAGCTTGCTTCTTCAACTTTCATGCCATCGTTGTCAGTCGGCCCCCATCCCATTCCATTCCATCCCATTCCATTCGATTCGTTCCAATTGGCCATCAGAGAGGGAAAAACACCCTGCCCATCTCGCCATCAGAGGGGGGGGGAAAAAAACACCCCGCCCATTAGTGTCGCCGCCTCTCTCTGGACTCGAGAGACCCGTGATCGGAGTGGAATTCGCTGGGATGGGATCGGAGTGGAATGGGATGGGATTCGCTATGAAGTGAGCCAGCCAGCCTGCCCCTTAAGGATTCTTTTCGTATCGAAAGACGACACAATGCCGTTTGGGGTGGGAAAGGGGGGTTTCCGCACGAGATCTTTTCGCAGTCCGCCAAGAGTGCGCAACATCCCGGCCCGCCGCGTGCTCGTTGTGGAAAAAAGAGGGGGGGGGGGTTCATGATTCGCGCAAGCAAGCAAGCAAGCAAGCAAGCAAGGGTGTTTGACGTTTAGGTTTTCTTTTTTTCGGATGAGTTGAGTTGTGCTGGCTGGGCCTTGAGGTTGGCGTTATTGTTGATCCTAGTGGAGTGAGTGGCACTCTTTCTATGATTGTATTTCGCTTCTACGGCTGGCCATATGTGGAGGGAGCAGCATCTGTCCAAGCGAGTGCTTCGCTAGGTAGTTGAAGAGCTTGGATTGGATTCCTATGCGGGATTGGATTCTATCTATAATGTGAGATGAGATGGTTTATGATGTCTGGCTTGAGTAATGAAAGTCTCGCGTGTTGGGTTTGCTGAGGGTGAATCATCTTTAGGTGGACGGTTATTCGGAAGGGGAATTCCGGAATGACGATTATATCTGTATATCGTTTCGATGATGATGATGAATTTTGCTCACTCCGATCCGAATTGGGATCTGAGGCAGCGAAGTCATTGGAATTCTTGCTGAGGGCCCACGGAAAGAATTTGTGGATTTCGTGAAGGGTCTGGATGAACTTGGACGGAAGGGATGAAGCGGAGTTCGTTGAGGGTCTTGCGGGCAGGAGATGAGGTTGGAGTGTGGTCTGGGGTGATGAATCATGGCTGGGCGAACGGGAGCGGTGATGTGACGGTGATTGAGGGAGTGAGGGTGACTGTGTTCTGGGAGGTTTGAGGCCTGGGATCAATGGTATGGTTGGAATGAAGACATTAGGCGAATTCTACTAGTCTCGTAGATTGATTTACGATCATTGCGTTTGGCAATGTTGAAACGAGCTTTGGAGTGTCAAGAAAGCTTACAGTGTCTAGTTGTTTGGTTGGGGTTGCGTGCCTCGATAGTAAAGTAACGGAACCGTTTCTCCCGAGTCGGAAATGCTGCTGTGATCGAGCGCGTTGGTGGATACTTGATATATCTGCGCTACCAGCCAAATAACATCACTATCCCATAGCTTGTCATGGGGTAAAGTTCAGGCGTTCCGACCGAACACAAAAAAATGGTCCTCGCTGCAATGCAGTGCAGTCCAGCAATGGCCGCGTCTGCAACCAAGTTTCTCATATCGCGAATATTCTTCAGCAAATTCAAAACTTTGCGGTAAGAAATCTCTTGGAAAGGTTGTTGTCCAGAGAAATGATTGCGTTGGGAAGATACAGCATTGTTGATTTCGATTCCAACCTCGACCCTTCTGTAGCTATTTCTCTACGAGAGATCGCGCTCTCCAATTCGTGTCTCAGCTTATGCGGGTAATGTGCCTTGTCTACGGCCTAGACTGCCCAGAAGATGTGCATTCTAACTTCATCAACGAATTCCGGATACCCACATCCAGCTGGGGCCCATAGTCCTATGCTGTCACCAACTTCTAAAGTCGTCATGAAGTCAGTGACGGTAGGACTTTCATCTTCCAAGTAGGCATTCTCGTGCTCCCCGTCATGCCTCCACTTGATCGAAGTCCGATGTGTCAACCAAGACATTTTCTGAAGTATGAGGCGCTGGTTTGTATTTGCGACGGAGCCTTTCCGAAGGTTTGGCAGCATTGAGGAATTCTTTGGTTGTCCCCATTTCGCCGGAGCCCATTGTAATACATTCGAGTTCGGGCTGTCGTCCTTTTCGCTTGGGTCCCTCAAGATGCTGACCTCGCAGTGCTTCCAACATCCGTGGGATATTCCCCCGCAGACCTTCTCGAATATCACCATCCGTGCAGGATGCTTTGTCCGTGGTAGAAGCCAACGATGTTGACTCCGGCTTCCGGAGACAAAATATTTTTGTAGCGACAGAGGGATAAGGCTCGCTAGGACAGGTGTGCGTGCTGTCTGCACGCCCAAGGGCGGCGAGCATAAGAGATAGCCACGCACTCGCGGGGGGCCTCGGGCAAGTTCACGAGCTGAATATGTGGCAGGGTTGGGTGCCAGGTGTCCTTGCAGTGGGCTGGAGACACTTGTTGGTTTGTGCGAGCGGCAAGTGATGTGCGCCCAGTATTCCGCCTGGTCGAATATAATGACGACGAGCTCCATGGGAATTCTTTTAAGAAGAAAATGTCTGAGCAGAATGATGTCTCTTACGGAAGGCCATGTGGACCTGTCTACGCCCGGGGCCATCTCTGGTTTGAACGTCATGGATGCAAACGCTGAATTATGATTCGGGATTTTTACTGAGCTTCGCCGTAGATGCTTCTTGAAGCGGCAGGGAGGCTGCTGCGTCGGGGCTTTGTGATTCGAATAAATGAGGTTGCAACACGTACTGGAAAGACGATATTACTTGATGCAGGGTAGCAAGGAAGTATAATACGGTGAGAGGGAGGTGCTTGGTCATCATTATTTCGAATAGCTTTCGGTCTAAATAAAGCCCACAATATCCCTCTGATCGACTCCTGCTGAGGATGAAGATTCTTGGATGAATAATCCATTTCTCAGCCTTGGCGGTTGTTTCTGAGGCATCAACAATTCCCAGCCACCGAGAGCCACCGCAGTCTCCAAGCTGGCGGCTAGGCCCTATTCAGCCTAGAGAATGAAGTCATTAGGGTCTCGAACTTTTGCCCTGAAACTTGACAGGAGGGGTAGTACGTAAACATTGAGTCCACATCTTCTTCCACTTCACCATCACCTACACCAAATACATACACAGCAGCAGCAAACATGGTCAAAGTGTTGGAAAACAGTGCCATCGACCTCGACATCGTTCCAGGATCTAAAGATGGCGGTGAACTCAAAGATCAGGCCGATGCCCTCACGTACGTTGATTTCCTCGCCCCGCAGCGCCATCTCACAAGGACCGACAGAACAATTGCTGACTCTTCGTTTATCATTCAGTGGCGAAGCAACCAAAAATCTCCCTCCCGAAGCCCGTCAGCGAGTCGAAGGCGTTACGCAGGGAGCTACGGCAGCTGGCGCAGATGCTCTTCAGACCGTTGGTGGAGGCGTAAAGGGCATTGTTGATACTGCTGGGAACACTGTGCGTCTTCCCCTCCCATACTATGCTGCCTTATCGTACATTCTTTCGATGCAAAGAACACGGCTAATGCACGCATGTCTTCACAGGTCGGGACCCTCGGCGGCGGCCTCAGCGACACCGTCAGTGGCGTAGCAGGAGGACTTGGCAAGGTTGCCTCTGGCGCAGGACAAACGGCTGCGGCGCCATTCACTTCCACGGAAACGAAAGACGGGGGTGAGGGAACTGCTGACTCCGCGAAAGGCGCGGCGGATTCGGCTGTCGAGACCGCAGGCGAGGCTGGAGGAAAGATGTCCGAGACTGCAGGCGAGACTGGAGAAAAGGCTTCCGAGACTGCAGGTGAGGCTGGAGGAAAGGCGTCCGAGACTGCAGGCGAGGCTGGAGACAAGGCGTCCGAGGCTGCGGGCAGCGCGAAAGATACCGTTGGGGACGCTGCTGGGGAAGGACATAAGAAGCTTGGGCTCTCAGAGTAGGTGGTCGATGGTAGAGGAGGTATACATGTGCAATAGCTTGTCGGGTTGATTGTTCATGGAACGGAGGCGGCCCGCATGTGACTCTCTTTTGCTGAGAGCGTTTCTTCCTCGTGATATTTGTGCGTACGGGGCTATATACCTACTAGCGATGAATTCTACTGTCTACGTTTTGCTACCGTCCTATCTAATGCGCTTTCTACTTCCACGATTTTGATGTACATCTCTCATGCCCACGGTCCTCCGCATTCTGCCAAAATCTCTAATGGATTCCATAGCGAGAGCAAATGTCTTACATCTAGGAGTCCATCAAGCTCACGCTGCTAGCGATCGCGATTAAGCCGCTGTTGCTGTCCACCGTGAACTGGGATTGCTTCTGTCTGAGGAGTAACTTCCTGTCGTAGGCTGCGTTCCATATCACGAGGCATGAGTCGGTGTCGTGGTTCCAAGAGGAGAAGCGTTCACCATTGTGGTGTGGTCAAAGAAAGAGGAGGAGAAAACAGGACGAGAGGGCGAAGAAGGAGAGGTGACGGATTCCGAGGAAGGATTTGGACCTTCAATACAGGTACAACTTGCACTATAGCGATTCTTGGTTGCCCACGTAAAGTAGAGTAGCTCTCAAATTCTCGCTGACTAGTTTAGCTGTAGCAGCAGGTTTTGATGCAGGTCCTTGATCAAGGCACCTAGAAATAAATCCATGTAAGAGATGGGGCTCACGATGTTGGGAGCCTGTCTTAGGCGTTTTATCACGTATCCTGGCGAAGTTGGCATTAGGCCGGACGGACTTGGGCAAAAAAAAAAACCCTGAGCTTAATGCTTTGCCAGGTTGCCAGGACGCATACGGGTTTTGCGGCGTGATTTGGGTAATGGAGACGGCGAACATTGGGAAAACCCACGCTCCCATCAGGGTGTATTGCTAATGTTTTCGAAGTTTGTTTATTTTCAATTAGGTATCTAACGTGGTCGCGCCAAGAAATCGAAATCTTTTGGTCACGCCAAAACTTTCCAACCTCTTTCATCTATCTCCCTCGATCAACTCGTCCAACGCGACATTCCATCTCGCGAGCCTGTTGTGCCAGTGTAACATAAGCCTCCAACATAGGGATATGTGCATCTGACAGGGTTGTTGAGGCTTTGAAGAAACACGGGGTCGGCTCAGCGGCCAATGAGAGCCTCTGTCTTCCCACGTTCCATACGGCTCGGTCGAGCAGCGACGACGGACCCGACACTATGTCTATGGAATCTTATGTATGTACGCCCCTCTTCGATGCATGTACCCCACTTCTGATCGAATTCATGTCCGCGTTTGAGGCTCACATCAAGAAAAAATTTCATAACCTTATATATCAAAGCAGCCAAGTTCGCTTTCTGCAGATTTGCCCACCAACTGTGGCCTATGGCGCAAGAAACCCCTCATATATTTAAGTGTTGAAGTACCTAGTCGCATCCTGTTTTCCAAAAATGGTCTAAAAATACTCATAACCTTGTTTCGACGGCATTTGTGTGAAACGTCGAGCAGGTGTGCTAGCTGATGAAGGCATGGTAGCAGCAGCCTTGCTAATATCAGACTCTTCTCATTTTCACGGCTGTAAGTCGACAAGCGCATCTTACGGTTTCTTAGGTCTTGTTGAAAGATGAACCCCTTGTCTGAGGTCATGGGACACTACACTCGCTCGACACTCTATCCATGACCAACAACATCTACAAATGCTTACATATTCACGCCATATGTCTTCTTCTGCCAATCACCAGCATTCTATCAAGAGAGAAAGATGTTTGATGCCCGTTTTACTCCTCTTCCCGGATCAAGACGCCGCAACTGCACCGGCTGACCCTGTATTTCATTCTGCCTTGCAGGATTCGCTTTTGGCTTTGGCAGCAGACAGAAAGCTCATTCCCTGACGGAGCCAAATGTCAGACCTTTCTCCTTAGACCCGATGACATTGCAGTTCCCATTGATTGGCTTACGAAGCTGTTTCACATCTTCGTCTTCGAATATCTTTCATTTCCAACACCTCGACCTGGCTATGCTGCGATGATCTACAAAAAGAATAACTGCGGCTGCCTACTCGAAGGCGGCGCTGGCTTTTGGCGGACGAAAGCATATGAGGATGTCGGGACTTGTTGGGTGTGCATCCAGAATAAGGTTATAAAGCCGCGTTTCCTCTCGTGATGCCATATTTGCCCATCGTGCTCGTTTCCTTCTATGGTACCTCAATATTCCTTTGCCTTCTATCAACCGCTCCTCTGCCACGAGATCACCACTCGTCATAACATTTTCTGCTGCACACTAGGCCTTCAATCAACTACCGCCTCCTACAGTATATGAGTTGAAAATGCGCTCGTACATGATGCTCGCGCTGCTGGCTAGCGGAGCGCCTCTATCGCTATCACAGTGTACAGATGGGTCCAACCCCGATGCTTCATGTTTTAACGCACTCGATCTGCCCGACTACATTATGAACTGGTGGACAACCAATGAAGCCTCATGTGGGCAACAAGAATTCGCCGCCTGCTTTTACGCCAGCGCTACAAAGTATGCTCCATCAGACTGCAGCCAAATCAACAATGATGCCGCCTGTACGCAGCCTACGTGGAGTGATTTCTCTGGATCTGACAATGGCATTCAGAACTTCTATGTTGCATGGAACATCTGGTCGGTTGACATTCAATCAGTCGTCCGCGATATCTCAGTTAATTTGAGTATAGGAATACTAATGGATTATTCTTGGACTTATACAATGCAATTGGTACTGCTGAAGGATCAGCTTCGTCTGGCCTTTCTGCCGTTGTTACTCTCCTAGACCCACCCACAACGCAAAACATCGTCCTCGATGACGTCCTCGACGCTCTCTCTTTCGGTCTATCCCTCTACGCTGAAGGTTCCATTCTCGTGAAAGCCTTGATCCGAGCGGCACCCCAGACCACCGGTCTCCTAGGAAAGCTCTTCCCTTCGGGTACCGTGGACGGCGAGTACCAAGACTGGTCAGTTGTCGCGCAAAATCTCGGCAAAGTCACCACCGCTTTCCAATCCTCGGTGGCCGATGGTCTCCCGATTCTGGAGAACAATGTCACCAACTTTATCTACTGGTCCCAGAACTCTGGCCTCTCAGGCTTCCGTCCCTCCCTCAGCAGCCTCGTCGACACCATGACCCAAACCCTCAACACCTACGCCATCTCCCAAATAATATCAACCCAAGGCATCATCGTCTCCCGCGCCCCAAACACAGACGTCCATGCTCTCCAAACAAATGGCAGTAAGCTCAACTGGGACACCGGCTGCAGCGGCGGCTACACAGCCGGTATATGCGACACCTTCTTTTGGGACGGCACAGATACCTACGGCCTTACCGACGGCACTGACTTTACCAAATCCTACCACGACGAATTGACCTCCTTCTTCACTGGCAACCCCGCCCTCACAAACGGCCAGCTCCTTTTCACTGGCGCCCAAGCCTGCTACGTCGCCACTGGGAAGAACGGCGGCGGTTCTCCAACTCTCGATTCCACAGACCCAACGCAATTTTCCTGCCTCAGCAATATGCAAGTGTGCACCTGGGACGAGAGCGGTTACGGGCCGTTCGATGGCAGTTGTCCGAATCTACCCGCTAAGAATGCGGTACTGCAGCATTTCGGCGTGAGTGGGTGCATTGGGTCACAGGATAGCACGACCAGTATCGATGTGCCGAGGGCGTATCTCGGGCCCGGGGTCTATCAGGATGCGAACAATGTGGCCGATTTACAGGTCGATGACTTTTGTGATAACGTTTCGTTGAGGTAGACGGGATGAAAGCGTGCGAGGAACTACTGGACAGGGCTCTTTGTCATTTCGGATCTGCGGGAGTCGGAATACACAGTTCAAATACGATTTCTAGCTGAGGTGGAGTATCAGGAGTATCAGGTGGATTTTCAATTTGAGTATGAGTAGACTTCTGTATCTTGACGCTGGTCAACCTTTGCAAGCACCCAAACCCCTTCTCTTCACCTGGAGCCTCCAAGCCGCTGCAATCGGGCTCCCAAATCCGCAGCCTCAACAACATCAATCCCTTGCCCTCATTCGCGCAGAGCGAACAACAAAATTACATCACTACGGCTTCGTCCTACCGGGCTACTCCGTCCTCTGAAATGCAGAGGTCCCACATCAATCCTCTTGTTCGCAGCGGTCGTGTTGTTAAATGTGCCTTATCGAAATGGCAACTAGATCATGGCGTACGGGTACACTATGGATGACACCATCTCGGGGGTGAAGGAAGAAGCCGTCGCTGTCCATCTCTGGGCCTGCTGAGACTCTGGGGCCGCCGACCCCAAGATTGTTGCTGCGCTAGGTGGTTATCTCGTACTCGTCAGTCACTTAGTCAGTCATTGTAGGAGCAAGGTAGGTAGGCAGCTCAACACTCGCTCTCGGCGACAAGAAACTAAAGTCGGGCTTGAGAAACAGTTTTTTTTTATCCATGAAAATTTAAGGAAAAAAAGAATGAAAACAAAAGAACACAAAACAACAAGAGATTGCCGGTCGATCCCTGCCTTTCGGGTTCGGAACCTCGGAGCCGAGACCCCGACCGAGACTTTTGTAGCTTGCGTTGACAGAGTCAGTGATTCTTTGATTTTTTGGTGGGGGAGACCATGCGCTGTGATATAGGAAAACCAACTTTTTTTCTCTCTTTGATCGCTGAATGGTCATGGCACCTATTCCCTCGAATTTGTTAGCAGGCAAGACACAGGTTGGGGGGAGTATCGACCTTTTTTTTGTATTATTCTCCCATCCAGGATTTCTGGAAATGGCGATGACGGTTGCGTGGGTTGAACACTTGTTTACTTTGTGTTGCCCATTTCTTAATGTGGTCTCTTGATACGATGCGATGCGAATGCCGCGCTCGTAAGATGGTGTTGGACTGGTTCGTGAGAGAGTGTTTGGACACAGGGTATAGTCTGCGGGGGCTTGGTTTCTATGCTCTTTGCGTCTGTTCTGGTCGGTTCAGGGAGATGTGCTGGGCTATTGAGGGAGAGGGAGGGAGAGAGGGGCATGGGTATGGGCATGGGTATGTGAGACGGGCGGTTTGGCAGTGTGGGTGGGTGGGGAGGTGGAGGTTCGTATGGGTGGTCTGTTTCGTTTAGTCATCAGGGTTGATGGTTCACTGGTGCGATGCAACAGATGGATGGATAATTGGTTTTTTTGATTTGATTGCTAGTACTACTCGATTCAAACTCCGGTTTCTAGTCCCGTTCACTGCTCCTGCATTCTCTTTTTTTTTATACCAATGTTGGAAAGATATCGTCAGTAGGTGGTTGATGGGCTTGCGAGTTTTTTTCGTAGTTGTGTTGTTAATGGTATATTGGATCGGGTAGTTGGGGAGAGGGAGAGGGAGATGTGTTTGCCGATGCCGAACAAGGAGGAAGAATGGTGGCGTCATCGATGTCGCTATCTGTAATGGCTGATCTAGGGGAGAAGGAAAAGTTAGTCGCGCGAGCTGAATCTTGTCTAGCTTGCTTGGGTAATGTAGCTTAGGGTTCGTGTGTGTGTTGTGTTGTGTTGACCGTCGAAGATGGTTGAAGGCTTTTGAGTTATTACATCGAGCTCGATAATCTGACGCCAAGCACTCAAGACAACCAAAGCTTCGCCTTTCTACGGCTCCGTTTTCAGTCACAACACTGTTCCATTCCGAAAATCCCACACTCGTTGAAACCCCGTGAGCCACCCACCACCTATCGGGCCGTGAACGGAACGGTCGGCCCCTATGGTCCGAGCTTCCACGTTCGCACTTGACCAGTGGTCTGCGCTGCCTGCGGGGTGACTGGTATGAGTACGTCACCTTCACTGCTCCAGCATATCGGGTCGGAAAGGAGGGGGTTTTGCGAGACTAGTTCGGTGGCAGTGCAGCGTTCGGCTATTCGGCCTCTGCGGGGGTTTTGCTCGTGTGGCCTTGGGTAGATGAGATAGATGCAGATGCACTATTTTTTCTCGGCTAGGAGAAGCCGGCGCGTTGTGTCTAGGTAATGTCAGCTCGTTGAGATGTCTCTGTAAGCTACTAGAGCGCCGATTACGGGCCATGTACCATGAAATGACTGCGCAGTTGAAGCTGAATTGATCCTCGGGGAAAGCGGCGGGGTCACATGATGAGCGATTTGTTTCCTTCCAATCTTAGCAATGGTGTCGAGGTTACTCATAGTGAGGCATCTCGAGTGACTGGGCTGTGTCTCGACCATGGATACACCGTACCCGAGTGCCGATTTGATAGCGTGCCCGTGACCTCGTGTTCAGCAGCGGCCAGATCCCTGCAGTGTGCATCGACTGGCCCTCAGGCGTTGGCGGAGGTGGCACTCGTATTCGTGATGCGCCGTTTTCCCCTCGTGAACTCACAGTCTTAGCCTCGAGACCGATGTCGAAGAGTATCACGGACAAGCATTTCAAGTCATCAGGCGGAGGCTCGGTTATATCTACAACGTCATCAATGGGCGGTTGGATAGGTGCTCGTGATGTCAATCTGTCAGCAGCAGATGTATCGCTGCAATGTGATTCGACTGAACCCTGGGGGATTGGAGGAGGTGGCACTTCTAATCATGATGCAGTGAGAATCTTCTTCTTGGCATGGAAATCCGCCACTCCATTGATGCCCACTCCTGAGCAAGAGGGCTAAAGTATGTCTCTCGCTGCCCAAGACGAGGAGTTGTTCTTGATGACATTTCAATTTTCCTTGCTGACAAGTAGGGTAATTGAATAATATGAAAAACAAAGATGCACGAGGTGTCGCATGACGTCGGGTGTTCAACCCGATCTGACGTGCATTACGCATGGAATGGATCCGTTCGAGCGTTATAGGTATCCATGTTCCCCGTGAAGTAGGCTGAGGCGAGGGCGTTGACGCGCGTCTTGAAGTACACCTCAGTGGTGCTTCACAGAGTGCGCCGCATCTTGGTTCAGCTCATACTTGACTGTTCTTTCTTTTCGGTCTTCTCCAGATCTTCTCCAAGGTTGCCTCGGAGGAGAAGACTCGGCGACTATTTCCTAGGTAGCCTGTATGGAAATTACCCTGTCAATGACAGTGAAGCAATAAGGAAGATGCTGGAACGTGCATGTGGTCAGGCAGATAGAATTGCCCAGAACAGGACTCCGAAATCCATTTGGAGCAGTTATGGAAACGAGGTTGAATTGATTATGCGGGGTTGTTTCGGGGTCCGCAACCGTATTGGTCTCCCTCTTGAAGAATGCGACTGCTGACTGCAGGGGCGTTACGGACGACAGCGGCGTCAATATGCGAAGTATGCTATTTGTGATCTGCATGTAGATGATGAGTGGGTTGATGATCCTTTGGCTGGGTATCTATGCATGCACACCCACTCTAATGCAACCTAAGCACCTGTCAACGATGAAATGCAAAGCCCCTCTCTCCTTAGCTCTGCACCTGTGCTTAATTCTCCGATTCCTTCATATAACTGGATTGACAGAATGCTAGCCTCTCTGTCAATTTTGACATTGCTGGTGCCACATGCCAAGAAAGAGCCCCTCTGCCGCTGCCGCAGCAGCCGTGGTGCGGAGTTCTAGACTTCCCCCCTCTCCGAACGCGACCCGCTCTCACTAGAAACACCGATCTGTGGATCGCAATTCACATGATGCTGCTTCAAACACCTAAATAGCCCCTCTGAAACAGCTCCTGTACCCTCACCACACGGCAGGCCCGTCATGGCCCCCCCCCCAAATCACCCCTCAGTGGCGGGTGTGGCCGCCACGCCGCCAACGTCTCTTCCACCACAAGCACTAGAGTGGCGGTACGACAAGGCACAGTTGCTAGGCCAGGAACCAGAAGAGTAGGGTGGGTGGTAGCATGAACCTTGTCGCATCGTGTCATTTATAATCCGCGTCCCTGATCAAGTTGAAAAGTGGAGGTTCCAACAGTCAAAGGTTGGGGCAATGCCCGCCCTGACTTCAACATCGCGACGTCGTGACGGCTTAGCGAGGGCAGGATCCACGATGAAAAATCCTTGACTGCCCTTTCTTTCCTCTGAACCACATTCTCACTCCCTTCCCGACTCTCTTTCCTCCACCATCATTCCAAAGCTTCAATCATTTCTACAGACACTGCAAACTCCTTATCAATAAAAACAGCAATTATGAAGGCCATCGTTATTGTCGTTGGTGCTCTGGCATGCTCAATGAGTGTGTTGGCCAGCTCTCGGTATCAGCAGGCTTCGCGCTTCGTCCCTCACCTTGTCCCCCGTGTTGCAGAGCATCAAGCATCCCACAAGACTCTGGTCACACGCAATGAAAACGGCGAGAAGAATTTCACGCATAATCAGCTATTCACGCTGCAGAAGAAGTTTCTAGATAACTTCATTGCTCCAAACAATGCAATCCAAGTGAGGTCTCCCGCTCCGGAACTCAGATCCACTTTTTAGATTCACAAGTACTGACCCTCATCACAGGCAAAATCTATCAACTCTTCTCTCTTGGCTGATGATGTGCAAGGCCGTGTTGATATCACGCGCACCTTCGATGGCCGTGAGTTGAACACTGAGTACTTGTTCGGCCTCTTTGCCAACTTGGTAACCTCGGGCACCGACCCGGACGCCTTCTCTCTGCTCGGCATCCCGACTGCCTATGAGATCACTCACTTTGCAGCCAGTCAGAACATCGCCTCGGCATCTACTCGGTAAGTCTCCCTCTCCTCCCTCTCCTTCCTCTCCTCCCATCTCAAGCCCGTTCACAGCAACAGACACTGACATCCCTCTCCATGCAGCTTTCAATTCTTCTTCCAAGCCATCAACGCCACTATCCCGCTCCAGATCCAAACCTGGAACGTCTTCAACTCCGCCGGCGAAATCTCAATGTACGACGCTACCTTCACCGGGTGGTGGCAATGGGCCGTCGACCTCTTGCTGCAAACGGCCTCCCAAAAGCTCTCCGTTGCCGAAGGCAAGAACGTATCTCTGCCCGAGACCGAGACCTACCTCCAGAGCAAGCTCGCCACCAGCATCTGCAGCACCGCGCAAAAGTACTGCGTCGGGCCGGAACTCCAGCAGTACCAGAATGCCTCCCAGTGCTACAGCTACCTCACCACGCAGACGCGCTTCGGCGAAGCGTACGAGCTAGGTATGTATTTCTTCCCCTTTCTCTATCAAAATGATATTGATGAAGGTCTCAGGCCGCAATACCGTCCTCTGCCGCATGGTCCACCAGAACATGGTGCCCATCCGCCCCGCGGTCCACTGCCCGCACATCGGCCCCTCCGGCGGCGGATACTGCGTCGACACGCCCTCGTACGCTGAAACCGTTGATGCTAACTACTTCAGCAACTACAAGTTCGCCTACGGCAACGGCAGTCTTACGGGCTGACTTGATTGATGGGGGATATTGTTTTCCCGTGAGGACTTTTTCATGACATCATGCGAACTAGCATTGGCGTTTTGAAGGGGGGAGATACCCGTGCTGTGCTGCTTGCGTGTTGTGGAAATGGTGCTTGCTAGATAAATTACGGCGTCGGGTGCAATTCAAAACGAAAGAAAGCTTTCTTCGATCCATCTACTTGTAGTTCATGGTTGAGTGATGATGCTTTTGTGGCGTAGTTGTTGGACTTTCTGACGTTGTAATTGGGTTGTTTCCCCCGTAGATGTGCCCAATGTCTCTCTCTCCACTTCTACCTATTTATTGCCTTGCTCTTTGCTGTTTACCCTTTTTGTTGAACCCCTACCCCTTGCAATGGATCATGAATGGGCGGGAGGCTGAATATGGGGCACTTCTGTAGGGATCCTGGTGCATTTGGAAAGGCGCCACTAGGGTAAGCTACCAACGGGATAAATCCCGTCTTAAGAACATCGTCATCATTATTTTGGACTGCTTACGTTCAATTGACATTTGCTATCTATGACCTGTGGTGGCGTAAACCTGGTTTCGACCCACTTTTCTCGGGCGTGTAGCCGTTCAGGACAACCTTGAGGATGTCATAGCACGAACATAGGTAGCAAAGAGCACGGGTCCGCTACCCATGCAACCTTCCACTCTTTCCTCTAACTTTACTTTAAGGAAACGTCCTTATCCATCATACGGAGCCATCAGCTCATTCCCCTCCACCCCGCCCGGAAACTCCTCCTCCCCCAACGCCGTCGTGTGCGCCCACGGCTTCAGCCCATTCTCCTTCCGGATCGTAGCCGCGAAGCAGCCCGACCACTTCTTCCGCGGGTGGTGCTTCACCACGTCCTCAATCGTCTCCCTGTGCACGAGCTCGGCGTGGCCGCCCATGTTGTCTTTTTTTAAAATGCCTCAATGTTAGTCTAGCTCGAGATTCCATCCAATCGCACGCTGGGGAATGTGAAAACTGACCAAATATCGTCGCGAGTTGTATCAGCAGCCCGAGACTCGTTATCTTGCCGCTTTCGCCGAGGTCTTGGTGCCGGATTATGGCTTCGGCGACGCTCTCGGCTTGCGAGACGGGCGCGTGGAGATGGTCTTTGAGGAGGTTGAGCGCTATGTAGCCGCCGTAGAACTCGAAGGATAGGAGCGTCGCGGAGAGGTTCTGGTCCGTGGTGCCGATGTCGTGCAGGAGGCAGGTGAGCAGGTAGGTCTCGTCGGAGACGGGGAGGGCGTGCGTGGGGAGGAGGTGGGTTTGCATCGCTCGGCCTGGGAGCCGGTCGGGGCTGCTGTTAGCCATGAAGGGTGTTTGTGCTCTGGGAATTTGATAGGTGCACCGACCGTAGTAGTAGACGCGCATGCTGTGGTTGAATGTCTCCTCCCGCAGCTCCTTTCGCGCGTACTCGAGGACTGCGTTCGCGAGGGGCGTGCTGGGGAGGGGGATGCTGGCGACGAGTTGGGGTTCTGGCGCTTTGAGATTGTTCTTCTCGCTGAGGAAGGCGGAGATGTCGCGCGGTTGGGCGGTCCAGCCGTGGGCTTCGAGGGTTGAGGGGGCGGTCATGGTGCTGGTTGGGTAGGGGCGGGGGTGGAGAGCGTTCAGGTGGGGTCAATGGATAGGGAGGGATGGATCGTAGCGGATGGTAGAATAATGGAAGGTCCGAGGAGGCCTTTATGCTTCATCATGGTGATGATGAGTGAGCTTCCGGTCCTCGGGGAACTGTAGGTCGGCGCCCAGTTCCGTCGGAGGCGATTCACGCTCACTACCCGGTGTTCGCCAAGACTCTAACCTTCTGTGGCCCCCAAGTCATCCCAGTCACCTCGTATTCCAAAACACCTAACTTCGTTACTGTATATACTACGTATCCTGCAGACTAGAAGAAATGTCAATTCATCCATCCTGAATATTTCAACACCTTCTTCTCCTTTCTTCTGCTCTTATGGAAGCCTGCAAAGGTGACAGTTTTAGACGCTGCCTCTTGCGTGTTGTGCCCACTGATGGGTTGGAAATCCAGCGATGGAACAGTTGATACGTAGTAGCAAAGCATACAGAGTCTAGCAACTGGCGATGTACTAGCATCTCTTCTGGCAGCTTGAGAAGACCTGGGGAAAGCTGCTTGCGCGAGGATCGGGGATGAGAAGATTCAGTGGAGCCGGGGAACAGAAATGAAGCTTGTGTTGGGGGGCGTTGCTAGACAGGTGCAGCCGTGAATATAGGAAACCCTGATAGTATTTCTGCTTAACAAGAAATCTGGCTGGCTTCTTCAGACAGTGATAGGTAAAGAGACAAAGATGCGGGCAAGAAAAGGTTGCGTGCATGAAAGCAAATCCGCACTTCCAAAAATGTTCACAAGCAAAGCTCTCAGGCTATCCGGATTTCGAACACGTTGTCAATGGTGCCGGTATCTAATTGTAAGATCGTTTGAGTATTTTTGAAATTGGGATTTGGCAGAGCGTTTTTGGAGGAGATCGTGTGGTTCTCGCTGTGGTGATAAAGCCAGTCAACAACTCACTTCCCTCAAAACAAAACAATGCTTTTCTTTCGCCCACACTTCAAAGTCTGTCAAAAGAAGTTTAGAGCGACACTGCAGTGTCTGGCAATTTAGACTCTTTCACCGAACGGACGCTGTGTATTATTCCACTCCTAAACCCTCACCACCAAACCTTCAACATCACCTTGCTCCTCACAAGGCAATAATGTCCGCAACACTCCATCAGCTTGAGCTTCTACGCCCCAAGCTCGCTCTTGCCATCGGTCACCTTGAAGTTAATCTTGCCTATGACGAGTTTAAAGCCACTTATCCAGGCGCCCTTGATGAACCGTAGTCTGACGATATGAGCGGACCTTATAAGCATGTTGGTAGGCTTTTTGACGCCATGACCTTCACAACTGAAGACTAATCTCGCAAACTTTAGTATTCACCATCAGGCTTTCATATTGTATAAAGTTGCCGATGAGCAGCAGGCATTAAGCATTGTGGGCGGTTGTCCTCCGATCGACGTAAGTGAGAACATCAAGCTATACCGTGCGTACTCTCGACCATTCAACCAAAAAATGGTCTTGCAGGCCAGACACTGACAGTTCAACTTGATAAATGACATCTAGCAGCATAGGATATTTGAGATCATGGGATTCAACATGGCTGCTATCCGCAGCCCAATCACTGGCCGTGATCCGATGGGCTCCCTTCACTACTCGCTCATCATAGCTGTCAACAAGCTCATCTTAAAGAAGGATGTCGGCGGGAACTGGCCGGAGGAAGATGAGAATCTGGAGATGGAAATCTGACAACAGATGAGGAAGAGGACGAGGTGAAGACTCAAGTGGCCGAAGAGGAGTCTCTCGATGAAAATTGGCAAGACGGGCAGACTGGCTATGATGGCGAGCTGGGAGAAGAGCATGAAATGGAGCCAATGAGCGTCGTAGGAGAGGACCACTGTCACGCATATGCAGTCATGAAGGGTTGAGGGGCGAGAGAATAGCAATCCTTCAACTCCTCAACACCAGCATGTACGGATGGAGGTCTTGCATGTAAGGGCGGCGCTTCAGAGCTGTGAGCTCTATCGTGCTTAGCTGACGGACCTTTTCTGAATTTGTCGATGGGTTTAGGTCTACCCTAGAGCTGTGCTATCCCAACAACATGAGCGAATGTAGCCAGAAATACACATAGAATTTACAGTTCCACTTGAAACTCCATCACGGGAGATCATCGTTCTCTTTCTCATCTGCAGCGGACAAGGACAAATATAACGACAAGGCCTGTTTCTTTCAGCAGCCGCTATCCTTGGAAATTTCTCCATGAAGAGCACGATTTGACTCGCCTCTGCTAGCTACATTCCCAATCTCCATTATACTCTCCACACCCACCCTATCGCCAGCATCGATTGCTCCTAGTCCAACATCATCTGCTTGACCCGATCTACAAAGCCTGTTCTGGGCCCCACGTTTACAGCCACACCCTTGACCAGTACGCTTCATAAGAGACCAAGGGAAAAGGAATGAGAAAATTTTCGCGGAAAGCCCTGCGACAAGGCACGCTTGCCCCTTTGAGGTTTTGGGACCTCGTGACTGTTGAGCATTTGTTTCTTTAGAAAAGCCATTAATCCTGTTTGAGGTTTTGGTACCTCGCGACTGTTGAGCACACGTTTCTTTAGAAAAGCCACTAGTCCTGGTTGAGGTTTGGGGACCTCGTGACTGTTGAGCATTCGTTTCTTTAGAAAAGCCACTAGTCCTATTTGAGGTTCTGGGACCTCGTGATTGTTGAGCACACGTTTCTTTAGAAAAGTCACTAGTCCTGTTTGAGGTTTGGGGACCTCGTGACTGTTGAGCATTCGTTTCTTTAGAAAAGTCATTAATCCTGTTTGAGGTTTTGGTACATCGCGACTGTTGAGCATTCGTTTCTTTAGAAAAGCCATTAGTCCTGATTGAGGTTTTGGTATATCGCGACTGTTGAATCCCGCGAAAGTACTTATTGCCCGCAAAGGTTAGTCCCGTCTGAACTGAA